>JASWJB010000228.1:0-72006 GCA_032433595.1 Conoideocrella luteorostrata
AAAAAAAGGGCCGTTTATACAGCGTATTCGGCATGTGCAATTTGTAAGTGCCTGTCGCGAGAGGGCTGGATTGCCAAGTATTTTTTATTGAGGCGGCATATAATTATAATTACTACCTAGCTCCATGGTGCGCTTACCAACAAATCAGACAGCTAGTTCCTCCGTGGTTAGTTCGCCTATATGGGTAAGACGATGATCCACGCAAGTTCGGTACAGGCAACCCCCCCCGCTCCCCCCTGCCCTCCATCCGTCAATGCTGTCTATCCCTCGTGGTGCACGGTTAGCTAGTTAGTACGCGAGCCAGAGTGGGCCGGCCAGCCGTTTCTCGCAGCCTCCGCTCAGCAGCCTCACCTTGTCCCTGTCTAACCACTCGGCATAGAGCTTTAAATTTAAATTCAAATCTAAATTTATTATTATTTCAAATGAACAAAAAAGCCCAAAAAAAAATTAGAAACAGAAACAGAAACCAGAAGAAAAAAATCCAACTCTTGCCATGGAGTTCTCCGTACAGAGTAGGGCTGGCTTTTCGTACCTTTCCCGTCAGACCAGCTCGTAACCGACCAGTTATCAGCTAGAGAGCCAGAGGAGACGTGTCTTTCTAGATGGCTTTGTGCGTGCGTGCGGGGGATGGCATTATTCCTCATTACGATTGTGCTTGTCGCTCGTTCATTCACATGTCTTTACATTCGCTGCCTGTGAAGTAAAGCCATGAATAGATCAAGCCACCGGCTCTCAGCTGCATCGTGGCGCTCGCCCCAGTTTGCACCACCAGCAACCCATACACCGTTCGAAAGTGGCTCCAGAAATCAATAGTCAGATTTCCCCTGCGTGCAACATCTATGAACATGCGTCTCAGTCCTGGATGAATGGAGGCCTCAACTATTCTTTCTTCTTCACTTCCAATGTAACACGATTTCGGTTCTTGGTCTCGCTCTACTTATAGTCTCTTCTTTTTTTGTTGAAACTCATTATAAACTCACGACAGTAATGTCTCCAGCCGCTCATAATGCCGCTGCTTGCTGACCAGCGGGCTCGCTTTCTTGCTCGCTCCTCACTATTGCCTCCAAGAGACGATGCCCTGCACTGCTTTATAAATATAACCCGTCCATTGAAGAATACTTCCTTGTGCTGCCCCATAGAGGCAATCATTCCAATCCCTTCACGAGGTAGTGTACATATCGTTGAGAGAACAATGTAGAAACAAACCCTCCGTCGACACCACCCTAATTATATATCTCATCACGCATTTTTCACACCTGTCCACGCACCTCTCCTTCCCCATGCTATTCTCTTCGCACATCAGATGAGTGGTTTCCCAGCGAAATTAATTCGTGTTTGTATGGCTGTCGCCCCTTGTTCCTGTGGTATATAAGTTGACAAGAAATGAATGAAACAGAAGAAAAAAAATCCAGATCCAATGCGAAACAACAAGAAAAGAACGTAACTCGCTTCGACATATGCCTCTAATCGTTAATGCATGCATAACAAATCGTTTCGGATGGTTCTTAGACGAAGCCTTGGTGAACCACTTCCTTGTCTATAGTAGAATGTATTGGCCTAGAGGTACGGCGAAGGCCGCTCTTTAGTCTAGGGGCTCTAACCGACGTCCAATCTCATGGTTTATGCTCCGGCACGCTCTCGTTTTCTTCGTTAGTAGCCGCATGTTTAAGCTCGCCGACTCATTGCTGCCGACGCACCGGCTGCGGCCAAGTCTTGCTTTCCACTAGCTGTTCGACCGGCCGCACGAGGCAGGCTGCTGACGCTACTGATTG
Source organism: Conoideocrella luteorostrata (assembly GCA_032433595.1). Classification (NCBI taxonomy): domain Eukaryota; kingdom Fungi; phylum Ascomycota; class Sordariomycetes; order Hypocreales; family Clavicipitaceae; genus Conoideocrella; species Conoideocrella luteorostrata. The sequence continues at coordinate 1,773 of JASWJB010000228.1, forward strand.
ATCCGCCAGCGCTGGTGCGCCTGTTGATGCTGGCCGCCGTGGCTGCCGTAGCTCCCGATATTCTCCTCGAGGGGCCAGAGGCTTGCTTGTGGGGGCTGGTACCAGTTCGCATGGGATTGATAACATTCTTTGCCGCGGCATTGGGAGGCTCGGGAAGCGGACGAGGTACAGAAGTCGTGTTGATGCGCTTTGATGGTGAGGCATCTCGTGCAGGCAATCTTGGAATGGCGGCAGCCGGTTTTTGGCCGGTAATGAACTCGTGACGAGCCGCATCCTCAGGTCGTAGCCGCCTCTCTGGGTCCCACCGCAGGCAGCGAGCGAGGAAATCCAAAAAGGCTTCATCATCACACTTCAACACTTGCTGCAGTGTTTTGGATGATGGGCGCCGCCTTCGTCCCTTTGACGATACAGTCAGACGCGGCTTGCCCATGGAATCAAAAAACAGCTTCTTCCTGGTACTCTTCTCAATCAAGTGCTTCTCTGGAGGCCCAAAGACTTCCATGATGCAAGCTAGTTGTTCCTGCTCATTCTCGCCAGGGAAGATCGGAACTCCCGTATATAATTCTGCCAAAATACATCCCACACTCCACATGTCAATGGGCATGCCGTATGTCATACCCAAAATAACCTCAGGTGAGCGATAAAACCGTGACTGGATGTATGTGTATACTTTCTCGTGCTCAAAGCAGCTGGATCCGAAATCAATGACCTTGATCTCCGAGTGCAGTGGATGCCTCAGCAAAATATTCTCAGGTTTAAGATCGCAGTGAATAACCTTGCGCTGCTTGAGCAGAACCAGAGAAGTCAAAATCTGCTTTGTAAATCGTCTGATAATCCTCAGAGAGAACCCTCGGAAAGAGTGCGCCTTGATAAACTCATACAGATTCATGTCCAGAAGCTCAGTCGATATACAAAGATGTCCGCGAAAGTAGAAACTCTGCGTAAAATTGACCATGCTATGTCTGTTTTTTGGATCCTGCCGACATGTCAGGCGCACGTTTTGTTAAAAAAAAAAAAGGAAAGGGAAAAAGAACGCGGGGAAGAGAGGGAGAGGGTGGGGGGGTGGTGGTTAACAAGTATAAACATACCCATTCGCGGAGCTTTTGAAGAATGTTAACTTCCACAAGCGCTTGCTGATGAAATCTCTTCTTGTTCCTGATGATTTTGATAGCCACGAGGACGCCAAGCTTATGATCAATACATCGGACAACCTGCCCAAAGCTTCCCTTTCCGAGAATATCCACAATCTCATATCTGTATGAAAGATGGTCTCCGGGGATAATGGTGTAATCTCCGCGTTCGTCATCATAGCCAAAGTTTGGAGCATCGGACTGCATGTCACCCACTACTTTGCGAGCATTTTGAGTTCCGCAGAAGTAGATGTCGTTGTAGTCAATGATTTCACCCCGCTCGTAAATGTTCAGCATGGCAATTCGAATAGCATCCTGAGGGCTAACGCGTTCCTTTGGAGACGCTCTCTTCTTAAGAGCATCCAACGCTCTGCCAGCAATCTCAGTCTCTTTGCGTCGAGATCCCAACTTGCGCATCTCTTCTTCGGCCGCCCGGTCATCCTTGTCCAGCTCCGTCGTCCAAGAGCCAACAGTTTGGAGAACAGCAGACGACGCTTTCGGTTTTACAAGTCTGTTAATCGCTCCACTGGCGCTCCTAGTCGACGGTATGGTCATAGACTCTACACCCTCTTTATGCCACGTCTCACTCTTGACGCGATCGCGGACACCATAGTTGGTCAAGCTTGCCACTGAATTCTTGCGTCTCCGCGTCTCAAAAGTGCCCCCGTTTGAGTTCGTGGTCGCAGTAGCGCTGGGATTCGACTGCTTCGTACTCGCGAAAGTACTGACCGTCGCGGATGCTGATGCAGGAATTCGCGGCGGGAGCATGTTGTCTGGCTTTGCTTGTGGCATCACAGTAGCTTTATCAAAAGTATCTGCTGAGCCTTTGGTCTTGTCCCGCTTCCACGACAAGCTGAGTTTTCTTCGCAACGATGTTTTGGACGAGGGACTTCGGAGCTCCTGCTGCTCCGGTTCCTGAGGCTCTGGCGGAGGTGACTTGGGAACAGGCTTGGGTTTATGGAGATCTCGGGGGCCAGCTGGCTTTCCTTGAGCATTTTCGTCGAAGAAGTTACCGGTTAATGTAGCGTAGTCTCCTCCGGTTTTTGATCTTTTGAGGTGGCCTGTCTCAAAACCGCCTTTTGGTAGGGAAGAAGACAGGAAAGGTGAGATGCTCGACTTAGAAATGGGTTCCAGAAAACTCGAAGAGTCACCTGATGAGTTGCCATCCGGAGGCGTTGGTGTCAGCCGTCGAATATGGTGGATGGATGTGCTACTGCGGAGAGATGGGAGCTCCATTGTATCATCGTAGTTGCTCTTGGAGAAGAAAGAAGTCTTGGATGCTGTCATTGGCGTCGTTGGAGACTTGGGAAGCTGTCGTGAAGGTGGCGGGCTGAGATCGCGCGGGCCTGTACTTTGATTGTTTACTTTCGATGCCGCCGGGAAATTTAAAGGTCCAAGATTCAATGGCGGCAGTCTCAAAGGCTCGAGATGTTTCTTACACTGATTAGTCTTCTGTTCTTGTTCCATATTATTTGTGGTGCCGGCATATGAGCTCTTTCTGATATTGGACTTATGTTGACCTTTTGTCGGATCGGGTTGGGCTGGCATGGAAATACTGCTAGTCGAGTTGCTATGGATGCTGGTGGAGTCGATCGCACTCAAGTTTGACTTTTTCATATCGACAAAGTAGTCCTTGACGGAGGTTTCTTTTGGGGACTCATAGGCTTTCGGAATTGCAGGAACGGGAGGAACATCTTCGTCATCTTCGCCTTGCATGTTATTGTGTGTGTTTCCATTTTTAGGGGCTGGCAATCGGGTGGTCGAAAAAGATGGTTGAAGGCGGAGCTGGGTTGAACCGGTCGACGTTCGTACGGTGTTAAAGCTCGCTGTGGAGCCTATCGAGAGCCCAGAGCTGTATGATTTTCTGTTATTGATGTCGGGCGAGGTTCGTGAGGAAGAGGGAGTCAAGGATGCTTTGCGTGGTATCATGGAAGGGGATCGCGACTCGGCTCGTATATCTAACGAAACGGGGGGTGGAGGCGGCGGCGCGTTGGCAAGCATATTCAGACTTTGAGACTGAGGCATTGTGGATAAACGCTTCATTCTCCGCGTATCAGTTGGACTAATTGTTCGGGCTCCCAATCCGGTAGCGTGACTGCTAGGCATCATGGACATTCGCTTGTTAGATGAGGGAGTGCCTCCCTTTCCACCACCGCGTGGGGATCGGGGCCCCAAGGTTGAGAAGCGATTCTGGTCTGGAGTCAGATTGGAACCTCCAAGCAAATTGGCCTGGTTCACTCTTGGTGGAGGTTGAACCGATTTGGCCTTGGCGGCTCTTGAATTCGCCAGGGAACGCGTCGAGTCTGAGTTTGCACCACCGTCCGTAGATTGTCTTGTAGAACTGCGAGGACCGAGTTTATCCCCCAAAAGGCTAGCTCGCCTGGCATGAGCATTTCGAGCTGCAATGTCTGAATCCGTCATGACGCCTGGGCCAACAGATTTTCGAGGAGGTTTAGGAATAGTGGCATTTGAAACCGGAGGGTAGTGGCTCTGGCGTCGGTTCCGTATCGCTATAGGGGCTGTGGGAGTATCCAACGTCCCAGATGAGGATGACACGGTGGAAGAGACACTGGTTTGTCTACTTGAAGTGCTTGGTCGCCGCAATATAGATCCTGAACGACCAGGTCTGCTCGGTGGAGGAGGCAGTGGCATGTTTCCGCGTGCTGAGGCAGTGTTCTGCGCCATGATTGGTTTTTCAGGCAATCTCTTACCCGTCAACGCTCTAGATTCAAGTATGCTGCCCTCTCCGGTAGGGGAAGGGAATTGCGTAAGCTTGAAGTCTGTTGAAGCCGACTCGATGCTGGTGTGCAAATCATCGAAACTAACTGATGGCAGAAAATCATAGGATCCAGTGGACTGAGTCGTGTGGCCAGTATCTCCATGTCGGTCAAAGGATAGATGGGAATGTTTGTTTGAAGAAGCTGACAGCATTGGAGCGTCGAGCACAAAGCTCTGGGTACTCGAAGTTTGAGGAGATGAATTGTTGGCATCGATAGTGTCCCGACTAAAAAAAAAGGCAGTGAAAAATACATGTCAGTACACGGGTATTTGGGAACAAAGAGAAAATACCACGGAACGACTAGGAACATCCTCCAGGTCTCGATATCCGTCCAGTACAGAAGAGAGTCACGTACAATGGAGAGGAAGTGTTGGCTGGTCGCGCCCCAGGTGCCTTGTGCGTCGAGGTCATAGAGCCAAACACGGCCAAGTCGACGATGCGACCGACGTCGTGCTTATTGTCAGCCGAACGTTGATGGCGCTTGGCGTCTCGTCGTCGCTGGGACAGCGGCCTCAGTCCTGTCAGGGAGCTGAGCTCATTCGAGACACTACCTCATTCCGAACACGGGCGTATCGGGAAAGGCAATCGTTGTCGAAACAATGGTCCTGTGCTGCGAAGGCGACCGCCTGCAACAAAAAGTGACAATAAACGCAAAGCCAACTTGCCTCCAGCGGAAATGTTGGTCCTAGTCCTTGCCTAGCGTCAAGAATTCGTAGGCAAGTCGCCAAGCGGGCTGGAGAGCAAGAAAAGGGAGGTGACGAGCGAAATGAGGAACGAAGTTGTCGTCGGCTGTTTCCAGCAACGTGAGGGATAGCAGCCAGCAGCCACCGGCAACCAGCAACCAGCAACCAGCGGACAGTGATTGCGGAGGCTAGTGGAACTCCCTGAGTGGCCAGTGGGCTAGGTGGCAGACGTCCCTCTTAGTGGTGGGTGCACGATGGGTGTAGGATGGCTTGGGTGATTTGGATGCGAAGGGGCGACTAGGCCTCACCTGCAGGCAAAATGGCTCCAAGTGATCGACCGCTTTGTTGACTGCATGAACCTCACCTCGTTGTCCTTGGGAGCTGCATCAACATCTCAATCACACCAACCAGCAGATGAGGTCAAATTGTACGGAGTAGTTACTCCGGATTGGCTCCTGGATTGCCAGGTTGGCGCGAATTCCAGAAAGAAAAGCGAGCTGCACTGTACTCCGTACTCCGTACGACATTGAATCTGCTGTGGCCTGTCTCAGAGCGTTGAAAATAAAATAAAATGCAAGAAAGGGGCCTCTGCCGCTAGACTTGCGGTAGAGCCCCACCCATAAAACAAAGTGTCTGGCCCTGTCGCTGTAAATTAGACAGAACAGCAGGCGCACGGTGGACGAGCCACTCTTGGGAGCACATGCATTGTATTTCACAAACTATGTCTACGATACACGCCCCGGAGGTCGACTCTCGCAACGCCTAGCACTCCAGGCCAGGACAACAGAGGTACCCTGTACCTGCATGCTTAGTGGGCCAACCCTGAAATTGGATGGTGGCGGGAGGTCTCTGTGCAATACACCGCACGGAGTACGGAGTACCATTCGTGCCATTGCACACTGGGTGTTGGGTGGTGCGGAGAGCCTGCGGTTCGGCGGACGCTAGTCACGGCGGCGGCTAACAAATTGCAGATTTGCAGCTTTGATTGCACAGAGGCCTGAACCTAACCCGTTGGCCACATGTCCAGCGATTTCAGTCCAATTCAGGGACGGAATCCCGAGTCCACTGGGAGAGCTTCCCCCTGAGCCCCGCTTCATGTTAAGTTGCGAGGTTCTTTGTTGATGCCGGACGCCGTCCTCCGTACGGAATTGTCTCTACAGAGTACCGGGTGCAACTACTGCGTACTACTACGGAGTATTTATTTACCTGGTGTGCAGCCATGCCCCCTTTGTTGCATTTGCCTGACTGCAGCAGAGTTTGAGTTACATGCAGTGCTTATTGTGCAGGACATCTAGTTTCCTCCTCTGCAGCATCTCAAGCTGCCGCTCCCAGCTATATATTGTGTTGACCACGCAAACCATACCACGACCCGGCAGTCATCTACGACCCGGCACGCGAGCTTGTTCTGCTTCATTGCTTGGTTATTGTTGGTGCGTGGTTGCCATCCGTGAAAGCGTTCGTAAAATAGGGTATCAGCTGGAGTTTTGTTGTTGTTCCTTGTCGCCCATGGCGAAAGCGAGGAAGCCTGACGATCCAAACATGCTGTGTTGGCATCATATTCGGGCCAACCAGCATTGTTTGATGCACCAAGATCCCAAGTCAGAAAAAGACGCGATGTTCGCATGACAATCCCGATCCTAGACCAGCAGATCTGTGCGGAGTATTCCTTGGTAGCTAACAGTTTAACCCCACCACGCTCCTGACAGATTAATCCAGACATCGGGGGCCAGCCGATGCACTCTGCGTCTGCCCTGGAGGTCTCGATTAATTTGTCAACACCTTGCCCACCTCGCTCAATTGAATGGATGGAGGGATTGGTGGTCTGCTAGTTAACTACCATGTAACGTCAATGCAGGGTGGGAAGTTTGCGCTCATATAGGGTAAGCTGACTGCTTCAGTCAAGATGTGACGACTTGGATTGGTCAAAGCAAGAGATAGGCCATATCAAGAGCTAACTAGGAATGGGTATTCTTTGTACTCCATATAATGGTAATGTTTTGGTAGGCATTACGCCTTAAGGGATGCTGGCGTCTTTGTAAGCGAGCATCGGTGGTGAGCGTTGTGCAGACTGGTTATCATAATTGATCACCTCAGCTACCGATCCACAGTTCCAACCTTTCACCGTGGTAGTAACTGGGTTCGCAACACACGGTGCCAAGTCCAGCCTCCACGGAGCCGATTTCGCGTATAGAAGCTCCATGATAAAACCTTTAAACAAGCTTAATGTACTCCGTAAAAGCCAGCAGTCGTTCAAAACCATTGCTACAGCCTCTGTTCAAAAGCCCCCAAATTGGGCGGAGACGGTAGTTGGTTGTGGCACCGATACTCCGACTGGTCGGCACTTTCCTCTGTGAGATCATTGCTGGCCCACCTTGCCGCCTCATCAACTCGTCACATGGTAGCCGAGCTTCAAGCATCATCCTCCGTTCACCCACCACCTCTACTTAATTCACCTCCGGCAGAACATGCCACAACGAACACAGACGCGCCAACACTGCGCTTCCATATCATAAATGGACGACTTTGCGACCGAGATCATGTCCTCTGCGGAGGACGCTATTGCATCTGAGGTCGAATTGCAGCCGAGGCAGACTTCGAATGAACCAGCCCAGAGAAAAGGATGGGGAGGAGGGTTGTCATCGTTACGTGAAAAGGCGTCGATTCAGGACAGACTAGTGGACAAGTATGGTTATTTGCCCTGCAAAATCTTTCCGTTGATGCTGTCGGAAAGTTATTGATATTCACTTTCAAGCTAACATTTGATGGCTGCTGTGTCCAGGCTTCTCCAACAAGTTATACCTATCGATGGATCAACACAAGAAGCTAGCGAAGCATTGCCGAACCCATTTGAACGCCCAAATTTTAACCTGACCATCATGTCCCATAATTTTCGACGGTTCAACTCTCGGATCGGCGTCGTCTTCCGATTCCAAGATAAGGTTGAGGCTCTCTTATCCTGGCAAACCACGTCGCACACCGTTTCATACCTCGCCATCCTGACATTTGTCTGTCTTGATCCATATCTTCTTTCGGCCCTACCTGTTGCATTCTTGGTATTCGGAATTCTCATTCCCGGTTTTGTAGCACGACACCCGGCACCGCCCAAAGGAACTTTATCGAGCGAGCAGAGCATCGGGTACTCGCCGACCGGGCCACCCTTGGCACCAGCTGCAACTCCTAAACCGGCAAAAGAACTGAGCATGGACTTTGTTCGCAATGCGCGTGACCTGCAGAACCAAATGGGTGATTTCAGCAACGGTTACGACAAAATTGTGGAGCTCTTGGTTCCGATTGCCAACTTCAGCAACGAAGCCCTTTCTTCAAGCGTTTTTCTATTCGCCTTCTTTGGCGGCATCGTCATGATGCTTGCTGCGCACATGCTCCCCTGGCGTATCATCTTTCTATTTGCAACCTGGACTCCTGTGATACTTTGTCATCCAACTGTAGGAAGGATCATACACGAGGCTCGCAAAAACCGAGGCAATGTACAAGAATCCATTGTTAAAAACTGGTTAAACAACTGGATCGCCGACGACGTGATTCTCGATTCGGCCCCAGAAGCACGAGAAGTTGAGATTTTTGAACTGCAGCGTAAATCACGTGCCGGAGAGTGGGAGCCATGGGTATTCTCACCAAACCCCTTTGACCCGCTGTCTCAGGCGCGCATCACGGGAGACCGTCCTAAAGGCGCACGCTTCTTTGAGGACGTACTCCCCCCCAACGCATGGGAATGGAGCGAGAAGAAGTGGGCTCTAGATTTATGGAGCCGTGAATGGGTGGAGGAGCGGATTATCACAGGCGTGGAGGTCGAGACGGAAGGAGAGCGATGGGTCTACGATATCTGGAGTGACAAGGAAGATCAGACAGGCGTGATTGATACCCCGCAGCCCGTGAAGAGTAAGGAGATGGCCCAGAGGCAAACTAGTTGGGAGGAAGGGGAGGATGGGTCGGGCAGAAGGGGAGAATGGCGACGGAGGAGATGGGTGCGCTTGGTTAAGAGGAAGGCTGCTCCAGCGGAATCAGTCTCTGGTTGATAGTGGTGGTTGAAGTAGGGTTCAATCCTGTTCTGTTTCTAGTATACGAGAATGCGATTTACAGGGTTACCATTTTTCTCTTAATCACCGTATCGAAGGAAAGCCGAAAATGTCGTCATTCGTCGGACGGTATATACAAAGGTTTAGAGCCCACATCGAGAGAGTATTTCAGAACGGGCCGCATAGCAGGCTTGCTTGCACGAGACCGAGAAGCAGCTGAAGTAACATGCTGTACGGAGCAGTTCTAGAATATTAAAACGAAGGAAAAAAATTGCATATGTTCGAAATAAATCCACATATATATGTGGCGGCTTTAATTAAAAGGATTACTCAAAGCGCTTGCCCGGTATATATGCCTGACTACCTGGTATTACACGCCACCAAACCGTACGATGGGGTGACCCAAAACACCATCGCTCACTAACAAAAAGCAGTTTTGCCCCTTCCCAAAAAAAGGGGCCTCTTGTCTAGCTGGACTCACAAAACCTCTGCCGTAAATTCTCCAAGTTCGTTTCATATCCCTCATCTAAAGCGTAAATGGTATAATGTTCCTGATGCTATGCTCTCCGAGCTCGTCGTTGTAAAAAAGCTTTACTTTTAAACCGCCATCCGGTCCAAGATCTTTTGCAAGCCTCCCGTCTTGCCACCTGCGCGATCCATGTCCTGCGCCATTTTACTAGCTCTCGTAATTAATATGGCCATCACGGACCTTGTGTATTCAAAACTGCCAGTGCTTTCCATGTGCGCCACGGCATATCGCTTAACCTGGACGTCTGTCGTCTTTTGCTTGAGGATATTGATGAGCTGCATGTTCCCAGGGTTGGCACGGATGCTGTGAATGACAGGGAAGGAGAATTTGCCTTCTGTCAAGTCTTCACAGAGACCCTTGTTTTCGCTATACTGCTGTGACGATAGGTTGAGATAATCATCACGGATTTGGAAGATAAGGCCTATGAGATTGACGAGGGGAACGCAGTCTACGGTGGCGGCGGACTCGGCCTGCATGAGCTTGATGCCGAGGCGGAAAAGGCCACCGGTTTTGTTGCCCACCATTTCAAGATAGTCGTCTTCGGTGGGACACGTGAGCGTGTCGCGCCAGAAGAGGTCCATGCCTTGGCCACGGTGGAGGTTGACAAGCTCGTCAGCGAAGATGCTGATGATGCCAGGGTTGTTGAGTTTTTGGAGCTCTTGGAGGGCGACGAAGTAGATGTAATTGGCGGAGTTGATGGTCTGCGGAACGCCAAATATGTTGTGGGCAACAGGGAAGCCCCTTCGCAGTTCGGAAGAGTCTTGGACATCGTCTACGAGGAGGGACGATTCGTGAAGCATGCCTACGGCTTTGGTGATGATTTCAAGTCGTTCGGGGGGAACTTGGAGGAGCGCATTAAACGCATTGATTAGTTGAGAGCGGAAGTCCTTGCCGGGATGGCCGGCGACGTAGTCGAATGGTGCGCGGACAACCTTTTCTTTGTCCTCGGTCCAGGAGCGTTTGGGCGTGAAGTTCAAGTCTTCATGTTCATATCTCCTGGGATCGGGGGGCTGTGACGGTTGCTGCTGGTGGTGATGCATAATGGCGCTGGCGATGGGTGTAGTCGGATTCCTCTGTGGCGCTCGGGACTCGGGGCCGTGTTGATGATTCGGTTTTTGCTTGCTAAAGATATCTGCTTCGACGACGGGGCTGAGGATATTAGGAAGCGGGGCGGGCTGAGTGAAGCTCTGATAGCTTGGACCCTGATAGCTGTTGAAGTTTGTTGATGGGCCTGCACTTGCGCCTTGACCAGCGGCTGTGGCTCCGACGGCGCTATTCCGGTAGAGGCCTGTACTAGATCGTCGAGGAGGGATGGGGTTGGGAGAAGTGAAAGGGGGACTGGAATAGTTATTTGTGTTTGTGGAGGAGGCCATCTTGTGAGACGTCAGAGATGGGAACTGTTCCGGGGACGGCATCTCCAGGCAAGTAGGCAGGTAAGCAGGCAGCAGGACAAAATCGACAAGTCAACTGGTTGGTACAGCTGTCGTGGGGCAGCTGGTGGATGATGTGGCCCTCTTGCTACTCTTTGGAGGGGTGTTAACCGGCTGGATGGACCCAAAGTACAGCCTCAAACATGGATATTGTGACTGAGAGTCGTGTGAGCACGCCTGGGGTGATATATTGCGTAATATGAGTCGTCATGCACTGCTGTGGCGGATAGATAAATGGGCAAGATGTGCAATGCAGGCTACAGTGGGTGGCCGTATTTCGCAGTTGGTGTTGGCATTGGCGTTGGGCGGGATGCGGCACTCGACGTCTGACGGGCTCGTTCGTTTGCCCCTTACGGAGTACAAGCGGTGCCTATAGCTGGAGATGAAGTGATTCGGACGTCAGCACAGAGCATTCCCTAAGAATTAAAGAGGAAGTCTTGTAAGAGGAAAATTGCATGTGAATGTTCTCAGCGGCCGAAGCTGGCGACAGCTGGAGAGACGGATGCATGTGGACATGCAGGGCGGCGGATGAGGGGGCAGACTGCCGGGCCGGCATGGATCTGGCCAGCCTCCTCTGCGTGCAGGTCATGCGATGCGGTGGAGCCATCAGCTGGCTGTTCGGCTGGATGGTATGGTAACAATGCAGTTCTTTATTGCCGCTGGTGATGGTGGGAGTGGCGGTGGTGTGTGAAGTTTGATATTGGCGAATGCTGAGCCTTGCGGATGATCTGCCTGCTCCTCCTGGGGGTAGAGCTGACCACTGCTGCAGACGCTGCTGGACGAGGCGACAAGGCCGGGAGGGAATGGGAACGGTGGATACGTACCGGCGGCGGGCCGAGAGCAGAATCTATGGCCTGACTGGTCGGGGATTTCAATATCAACTCATCCGGCGACAATGACGAATCAATGAACCAAGCCTGCAGCACGAGAGCAATAAGAACAGGTCCAAGTTACGAAGCACTATCCGACTTTCAACTCTTGTCCACGTCGTGCACAGTCCCTTCCCGTAGGAAGCTCATTTCGAGCTAATTACCATAATCTAAGACACCCTGACAGAAGCGGCCTCATTTGACCGTTTAAAAGGAGGGGAAGTACTCCGTGCTTCGTACGGAACCGGATGTAACCCCAGAGCCAAAGACGGCTGGAATCAAGCCACACCGTAGCTACTTCGTAGATTACTACTCCGTACTGGGTACGGAGTGCTAAAAGCACAATAGGGCGAATGCTACGGAGTACTCCGTACAAAAATAGCTTCTTGGGTGCGCCATCAGAATTGAGCTTGGTGGGCTAAGGAGCACGCAGCAGTTGCGCGGACAGCTCTGTTTAGAGGACTTCTCTCCAGCATGGAGAATATCGTATCAATAGTTGTATAATTTCAGGGGACAAAATTTCTCATCCGAGACAAAGCGACAACAGCAGAAGATGGCATTGTTTGCATGATTCTCGGCCAAAGTGACAAGTGCTGGCGTTGGACCACATCGGGCGCGAATTGGGCTGCCGCGAAAGACTTCGCCCTTCGCAGAATCAAGGCGCTTCATCCCAATTTTATCGCGGGTCAAAGAGAATATCTTAGCCTGAAAATCCCATCAACATTGTCATCATTATCGATGCGCGAATACCATGCGTTCCCCAATTAATTCCCCATCATGACGCCCTTGGCGACCTGCTCCTCCGCAATTTTACCACACAAGCACGTAGTTCTGCGCTCGTTGCCGTGGAAACCACCCTGCATGAATCGAGCCTCACTCCGACCCCGAAATAACTGTTGCGACGCTGCACTTCTTCTCCACAGCGTTTCTTATCGAGATCGTAAAGTGCATCCCTTGACGTTTTTTTTTTTTTAAAAGTCCCGTATCCCCATTCTTTGCTGGCGTCAAGTAGTACATCTTTCTTCCCAAATGCATTCCTACTTTGGCCATCTGCATTAACGTCTTGCGCCTTGCGCTCCCACCTTTGCGGGCTTGGTCCCCATTGACTTTCTTCTTGCCAGGATATCTGTTTGGTCAGGCTCGTCTTGTGATTTCAGTGCTGAATAGCAATTCTCGGTTGCACCTGTTTTTGCTCGATACGTTTTCCTGCCGATTCATCGCTCTCCCGAACGATATATATCCATCTTGGAATAGCCATACATACATACCCGACAATGGAAGCTCTTTTGTCTCTCGCGTTTGACAATTTGTCTTCGTACGATGGCCCGAAAGTACGGAAAGGCTTGCGTCAAGTAGAAGGTTTATTGGCTCAAATTTGTCTTTCGGACGGTAGAGCAGCACGGCGTCAAAGCAAATCCAGCATGGATGACGACGGAGACGCTCTATTGAGCCCGCCAAAGAAGGATCTTGCCGAGCTGTCACAGGACCCGGCGTTTCGAGAACTCTTCAAATTGCAGGAAGGATTCGAATGGAATATTGCGATGCGACTCATCGGCACGCTTGATCGTCTCATGGCAAAAGGAAGTGACGGGCAGAATGACTTGCTCATCTTGAGTGCCCTGGACCTGATCCAAGGTGTTCTGCTGCTGCATCCGCCGAGCAAGTCTTTGTTCTCTAGAGAGCAAAACATGAATGTAAGACTTAATTGGGCAGTAAGCGACACCATAGGCTGACTTACTTCATGTAGCTTCTCCTCGATCTGCTCGAACCCTTTAACTGCCCTGCTATCCAATCGGCGACCTTGTTGACACTTGTTGTTGCGCTCATCGATACACCTAGCAACACTCGCACTTTTGAAGGACTTGACGGGCTTCTTACGGTGACCTCTCTTTTCAAGTCTCGTAGTACCTCCAGGGAGGTCAAGCTCAAGTTGATCGAGTTTCTCTATTGCTACCTCATGCCAGAAACCCCCTCGATACCGCGAGCTGACCAACGAGACTCAGTCCCAGCCATGCTTCAGCGCAGCCCTAGCAAACTGGCTGGAGCATTTACTGCTGAGAGCCGCCGCAAGCGTACCAATAGTTCTGGCGTGCCGACCCTTACAACTCAGGAGAAGCAGGAACTTCTCAGCCGGCATCTGAGTAACGTCGAGGATCTTGTGAAAGACCTCAAGAACTGCGCTCCATTCGGTGGAGTAGTCTGCTAGTTTGAGAAGAAAAGGAACAAGGAGACGATGCAAAGGGCTAGAACTGGAAAAAAGCAAGCCCATGTTGTAACAAGATTTTTTCACCCTTATACATTCTTATTTGTATTCCTGATTTTCTTTTCATTTCTTCTGTTAAGCGCCAGAATGCAATGAACATTTCCCGGCGTTGGATGGAAATCGCGAGGAGTTCAAAGATTGCAGGAGCATTATTTTGGACGCAAGGCTAGCAGAGAGTATGCTCTTTATGGTTATTATGACTATCGTGTACGATTAGATCAGGCGTTATATGCAGTAGATGACACGATTCTTTGATAATTTTTGATAATTTGACATGCTTTTATCATCACACACGGGTCTCCGGATTCCGATCATGATTTTCCCTTCTTATCAAGTGGGTTTTCTTCAGAAGGTACAGGAGGCGGTGGTCGCTCGGGAGCACGAATCTCCATGCCGTCCAGTTCAAAGACCCCTTCGAGAGAGTCGACGCGACTCAATTCAGACGGGGAGTACAGTCTCTCTCGTGTGGCAGACCTCGGAGTTCTAGGAGACCTTGCTTCCTCGGAGCCCATCTCCAGTGGACGAGGTGTTGTCATTCCGAGACTACTAATCTCCGTACTGGCTTCTGTCGCAGCTCCCCCCGGCCCAGGACCACGACCAGTGCCGCGAGACTCGCCCGTTGTAATCGGCATTCTATTTGGCGGAGCCTCTGAGCCTACCAGTTCCGCTCGATTCTGAACACCACCTTTCAGATCTCGCCGTCTCCTGCGCCTTGGCAAAATAACGAACCAAACCACGGCCGCAACAAAGAAACACGCTCCGACAGCCACGCCGACCCCGATGCCGGCTCCCACACCCGCCGAGAGCTCATGGTCTTGCGAAGTACTTGACTCATTTGTACTTGTCGCCTGACAATCCTTGTGTGTATCAGAAGCGGTGCACTCGTCATCTGTTTCTTGTTTGTGTGTGCTCGACGTAGCTATCGTCTGGAGACAGTTTCCGCCGGACTGGCATTGTGCGCCGTACGGGCAGCATTTGCCGCCGAGGTCTGGCGGGCAGAGGAAGTAGCTTGTCCGAGGACATCTTCTGCCGCAGCAGCCCTGTTGAGTGGTGGAGGGGAGGTTGCTGCTTCCACTGAAGGATAAGGCGGTGGTGATGGTACAGTAGTACGCCTCGCTGTTGCAAGGAGAGTCGCCGACACAGTTGGATCCTATGGGGCAGCAGCGCGGCTCGTTTTGTGCGTTGACGTAGCAGTAAGATTGGTTATCGCAGCAGACATCTGGGTGTTGGACGTCAAGGCCTGCACTGATGGTTAGATAGAAAAGACCAGAGAGGGATGTTGATGAGACGGGAGGCATTTACACGCGTGGTTGGTTTGGCCGCAGTCAACACCGCGTTTGGCGAGGGGAATGGAGCCGAGATGAGTGGGCGAGATGGCATGACGGTGACTCTCAGTTCGTTTGGATGGGGTATGAGGGGTAAATGACATGATGAAGATGATGCCAGGCCACGCATGAGCTTGATGAAGGGAGGAGTCGCTGTTCTTTTCTGTCAAAGCTGCGGTGAAGAGGGAGAGGTTGCGAGAACAAACATTTTTTTTTTTTTTTTTAAATTATTGAGATATGAATACTAGCCACCGTTTCAGCTGGGAAAGTCTCTAAACGGATGAATAGAGTTGCTATCTGTGCGCTGGATTGCTATTGTTTTATTGCATGAATGGCATCTGGCGGCGAACCAACAGGCTGAGGAGGGGAAAGTGTGGCGTGGTTGGTTCGGTAGTTGTGTTAGGATGCGGGTGACGATTGGCTACTGCGGGCCGCTTGGATGGAGGGATACAGACACGGTTTTATTGGAAGATGCATAGTTAGTACTTGCGTTGTGGCTCCATTGGGCACTTGTGCAGGAAGTAAGTATATATGAAGTACTGAGATAGTGATGGATGTGTATTCGATGTGCTGTCGTTGTTGCATCATTATCTCGTGGACCAGTATCGCCGACGGCAAAATTAAATTTATGGGCGGAAAGCGGATTTCGAGACCAAGTAGTCCAATGAAACGGGCAGTGATCACAAAGAAGCAGACTAGTATTGACGCATGAGCCACATATATCACATATCTCGACCATTATGATCTCCACACGATCTTCGCCATCTCCATCTGACGTCGTATCACTACTTCCTCCTCCGTCCATCCACCTTAACCCGAGCCCCTTCTCCATCATCTAATTGTCCCCATGGGAGCCCTAATGTCCTTTACGGAAATCAGATTTCCTGTAGTAGTCTTGCACGAACTTCTGATGCTGACTGATTCTCGTAACGGGGCGCGGGTAGCAATTAATCTCGTTTTCGACACCCACCGACGCTATCCCTACCAAAGTGTCTTTGTAAAACACGGGAGCGCCGGTATCTCCGGTGAAGGACGAGCCGAGACCGCGTCGGGCGCAGCCCTCTGTGCAGAACTTGTCGTCTTGAACACTGATGCGTCCGTCCATCTGCATCCGGCAAGCCTCCACATCCATTATAGGAAGTTCAAGCTGCCGAAGCGAGTGTATCTCCTCGCCGGGCTCGCCCGTTAGTCCCAGGCCGAAGCCCAACATCTGCACCTTACGTACGACCGACGATCCGTGGAACTTGCCTCTCTTCGCTAGCTTGGGAAACGTGGTGACGTTGTGGTCGCCGGTGAAGGTGATGATGGCAATGTTGTGCTTGTAAGTCTTGTAGTCATAGATTCCTGGGTATGCGAATGAGTCCCAGGCGTAGATCTGGTGGGTTTTATTGCTGGGGGAGTGGCCAATGGGACCGATCACGGCGCAGCCGCTCCTGGCTGGAATTTCGTGCACGCAGCTGGCGGCGGTGAGGATGGCGTTCTTCTGGATGAGGACTCCGGTGCATGTGGGATGGGGGTGGATGATTTCTGAGGTATTGTAGAGGCTGACGAGGTAAGGATATTTGACTGGGGAGACTGGCTCGCCGCCGAGAATGGCCGCGACGGGAGATATGGCTGCTAGGGCGGCCAGGGGTATCGCTTTCATGTTGGGTTATGAGTGCGCGGAAGTGGTGGTTGTGGTTGTGGTTGTGGTGTGGTGTGGTGTGGCTTGCCAAGGAGCGAGATGTGAGATGACGCTGTTTGCAGAGCGGAAGAAGTAGGAACGGTGGTTTGGTCCAGAATGATCTCGTCAGACGTGTGTCTTTTCTTGTGTAAGCACGTCGTAAGGCGATGCTTACTGTATTGGTAAACTGCGAAGCAATAAAAACAGTATACACTGATCAAAGATGGGTTTTGTTGAGATGCTCATAGTCACAAGGTGAGTGCGTTATGGATGTAGATGTGAAGAAGACCAAAAAAGAAAAAGATCGGAAATAATGGAGGGACGTCGAAATTTATACCGCTAAAATTAAGCTTACTTCTGACAGAACCGCAAAGGTTGACTGTAAGCGTTCACAAGCTTGAGTGGCGCCAAACCGTAAAAATGTGCTTTGCACCATAGGAGATAAAAGCCTGTTGCAATGGTATTTGAACTTTGGAGGAGTTTGCAAAGTTTAAGCGTCGACAAAGCCTCACTCCTGTGCAAAATGGCATGTGTGTTCACTGGCAAAGCACTGCGAAACCTACTGAAACTGTAGCCCAGGTCACACTGAGCCGTTGGATTCAACTCCAAATTTTGTATCTGTCTATTTGATGACGTTTCTGCGCATCGAAGAATGCCTTGGACGTCTGCAGAGCATTCAAGAAAGCATAAATGCGGTTGTGGAGCGGACAGGAGCAAGGAGAAACGAATGTCGAATATAACTTTGTGCTCGTTGGGTTCCTTTTTGAGCGGAGACTGCTTAAAGTCTGAGTTAGCTTGGTGGGTGCAGGAATGGCGTGAGAGGCGTACGGAGAAGACATGCGACGTTGGTTTTAGGAACACTGGATCTACGGACAATTAATTAAACACTGTCATGCTGGTAAGAGGAAAGACATAATAGTAGTCGTTCCTGCGAAAAGGAGCGGCGACCTTGAAAATATGGGAATCTTATACGTAAACAAATCTAACTTTTCTGCCAATCGCAATGATAAATACACGACCATGAAGAATGGCACCGCTAATTACGCTTCACACCACGCTCTTCGCAATACTTGGTGACCTCCTTCCGCAGCGTATCTCTCTGTCGCAGTGCACCATCCATAACCATCTCACAGGTCTTGCCCAGACCACGTGCGTCATCCTTGTTAGCAATCTCATTAATGTTGACCATCTCGGCCAAAACAGCCTCCAGCTGGTTCGGCAACCAGGTGACGATGGGGCTGCCACCAGTGGCAGTGGGATGGGAGGTCCTCTTGAGGATGTACTCCCTGGCGAAGCACCAGTGTCGCCAGCGGAAATCACGGACCTGATCCAAGATCTGCAGCCACAAGCTGCGAGACTGGCGGACCAGGTCCTTGTCCTCATCAGTAGCAGGCTTCGCCTGCAGCGCGAGAGCAAAGCTGCGCAGGTTGTTGGACTCGGACACCTCCTTGACATGCAGCAGGAAATCTTTGTGGTTGCTGGGCCGGTACTTGCGGAAGTCCTTCAGGATCTCGGTGAGGGGAGTGTTCGGCATGGGCACTTGCAGGAAGTTGTCCATCAGAGGCACCATGGAGTCGTTGGCGCCGCTCTCGCCCCGGAAGGACATGGGCTTGTCGTCGTTGAGGCCCTCGTATATAACACCGTTGGGGAACATGCTCTGCGAGGTGATGCCGAAGATGAAGGTGCGGAAGCTGGTGTACTCGGTGGGACGGGACTTTCCCCACATGGTCTCCATGACGGCGTTGATCTTTTGAAGGGCTCCGAGGATGCTAGCGAGACCCTCGTTGAAGGTGGCGCGCTCTTGGGGCGTACCCAGGGCGGTGGTGATCTTGGAGGCCACGTCGAGACACTTGACGGTGCCGGCGACGAGCGGGCCGGAGTTCTTGACCATGTCGATGTGGACCAGGACGAAGCCCGCCTCCGAAGAAGTTGGGTCAAGGCCGTGCTCGAACGCGCGGATGAGACGCAGGTTGTCGTACTCTAGGCCGCGGGAAGGGTCTTCCAGGCGGTAGTTGTACAGAGCGTATGAACCGGCGTACTCCATGAAGGGCAAGAATCCGGCACTGTGATTTGCATGGTAAGCATCATGATTGCTTGAAAGGGGCAAGGGAGAGAGGGAAGGTGGTCGAGGACGAGGTTCGGTCTCAAGGTACATGGGAAAAAAAAAGAGAGAAGAACGTACATTTCAGCACATCGAGCAATTGGCCGCGCAATATTCCTGGGAAGGCTTTGTCTTCCCAGGCCATACTCCTCGCCTCTGACGAAGCGCTCGTGACATGGCTCCAGCAGGTAAGCAGATGCCAAGAAGGAGTAGTCACGGTACAGAGCATTCATCATGGGCAGGTCGTTCTTGTACTTGTCCATCTCGTCAGTGAGATCGGGGAACTCATTGTCCACGACGTCACCTAGCTTGCTGTGCGCAAGCAGACCGGCCTCCCCTGACAAGGTCTTGACAGGCATACGCTGGAGGAGGGACTCGAGCGGCTCAAATTCCTGGGGTAGTTCGACGACAGGGTCCATGCGAGGCAGGAAACCTCGAGTGGTGGACACCATGAAGGCGGGCAGGGATTTGTCGTCCGGACGAGGGTCGTCCAGGACTTGGAAAGGGGGAGTGGTGCTGATGGAGCCCATTGTGATGAATGTATATGAATTGTGATGTGATATGATGTGATGTGATATGAGTTTGTGTAGTGTGTAATGGATAGTGCGTAATGTGCAGTGTGCAGTGTGTGATGTGCAGTGTGTGATGTGCAGTGTGTGATGTGTATTGTGGTGTGAGCTGAGTGGTGGTATGGCCGTGCGTGTAAGTGAACCGTGTAAGTGGTATGAGAAGCGAAAATTGGAGTCTCTTCTGGGAGAAAGACAAAAAAGTAAGCACTGCACAACTTTCCAAGTCGATACCAGTCCCGGTGTAAGATTGTCAAAAGACTCAGAAAACTCATCGACCATTAGGGCTCGCGTCGCCGCCTAAGTACTCGTTGGCCGGAATGCATTCCGGCCTCACGAGCGGGGATTCGGTCACGATGCGCAGCAACATCGGAGCTCTAGACCCTCTATCTGACTCGTTATTGGATTGATCTCAAGCATCCCTTTCGAAACGGAAACGTAAGAGAAATGCAGCATCGAGACATCATTATCTCGCGAGGGCCGACCCCCTCTCCCCCCCGGTGATAACGCAGGCCAGTGTCGCTCGAGAAGGAGATGCCCGGCGCCGGCTGTCAGTCAGTCAGTCAGTCAGTCTCTAGTCGCCGTGCCTCCGTCCGGTATTGCCGGCGCGGGTTGAGGCGGGGAGGGGGGAGCAATAAATCATTTCGTTCCGGGCATGAATACTGGCGAGAGCATCGTACTCACCCGTACGTCGGCGGTGAAATGGTTGGTCATGCTTTGCAATGCTCGCCGCGCGACTTGGTGGTTCTCGCGCGGTCTGTGTGTCGATGCGTCGTTGTTCGACCCGGCTTGCTCCAGGCCCCACCCCCCCCCCGCTCCGTGCTCTTGGACCCCCCACAGGAAAGATAAGAAGGAGGCAGCAAAGGGAGAGAAGAAGCCCAAGGGGAAATCACTGCTTGCGGTTCCCACGCACGAGAAGGGAGCCCCCCCCACACGATGCCGACTCTGCCCGGCCCCAAATCTGCGCAATCTGTGGGCCGATTGGCCGGAATCATTCCGGCCACGCGACGAGATCGGACCCGGCCTCCTCACGACCTGGACGACCCTGGACTCCAGGTTTCGATGGCGCAAAAGTGGGCATATCCGCCTTTTCGGGCCTTCCGGTGCCATGTCTGCTGCTTTTCAGTTGTTCCTGCCCGTGCCTCTGCGGTGGGTTGGGGGAATGGGGACAACCCCCCTCCGTCCCCTTGGGACGCCAACTCGGGCTATCGGGGTGTCTACGTTACCATAACAGTGCGTGCGTTGCAGTCTATGGTCCCGTTTCTGTTTGCTGGTGAGAATGTGTCGGGTTTTGGATGGTCGGGATGCCATTCCCCACTTGTACTATCCTGAATTGGTTGGAGTATTGGACGTACATGCCCATGTACAATGCATTTGTAAGGGTCCAGCGACTGTTGAAGTCAGAAAAGGGGATATGGCGTAAATTAGTCACCACCATAGTTAAAAACTCTAAAAAGGATTCAGAAAGACTTGCTGGCCTCTGCACCGTCGCTGCTGTATGGTTGCGTCGATACGTGAATGTGGCTTCTGCAGCAAAGAGTGAATATGAGACTGTCTCTGTATTTGGCGAGTACGGTAGCGAGATAAACCGTTGAACCGGCCAACAAGGCGAAGTGACTATGGGAGACATAGGTCTGGTCTACTGGCTTTAGCGTGATAAGTAGCCTTTTATTGAGCTCTCTCATGGCATATTTTGTTCAACTGACGGAGTAGACACAACTCGCCGTAATAGAGTCGCGGATCCGTCGGATTAAATATCCGTTGCGCCATAGCGCAAAGTGTGAGATCACTAAATGTACATTCAGTAAGATGTAATAATGTCTTATATCCAACAGGATCTATGTCTGGGTATCTATGTCTACCTGCCCTATGAAGATCCTCAACACGGACCACAATGGTTTCGCCTGGACAGAATGCCTCTTCTTATTGATGCAGGGGGTGCTCTTCTAGGATATCATCGCGGCATATAGAAACAGATAGCTAAGCATACTGATATAGCTCTCTGTTGTGTTAGTCAGTGCATTTATGTCCAGCTGTAACAGCAATGCTCAAGCAGCGACATGCGGCTTTATAACGGGGGTACTGGTCTAGAGGCAAGGTTCTAGAAGATCGCAGGGAGGAGGGGGGGAGGGGGGTTTATGAGGAATATCCGGCTAGCTACTTAAATACACAATCTCCTAACTAAGCCCAAGTTAGTAGCATCCACGGGCAGTTACAGAAAAGAACGGACGCTGTCACAAGAAATATCTGCCCTATCTAAGGGCCTTATTTAAACATGAAAAGTGGCCTCTAGCTACGCTCTTTTTGTGTGACGGATCCTCGTGAAGGGCATGTGGTCGGTCAACGAAATCCTCTTTCTCTAATGTACGCATGAAATGGCTACAAAAAGCCCTACCAACAATAATCCCAAACAACCACTCAGAACCAACGTCAAGCTCTGGAATTCTAATTTACCATGCACGTGGTTCTAAATCGCCCTAGAGACAAAAACGCACAGCGATTCTTCAGCCAATCTCCGCTCCATTGGTAAGTAATGTATTTCTTTATGCATTATTTGTCAGAAGGACGATAGGCTCCGACTGTTGTGTTTGGCTAGATTGAAGATCAACACGAATTGGAAAGCAACTTCTCTACTTACTCCGCTAAGAAGTACATGGCACCCGTCCTCGGTTAGCGTGACGATGCGGAGCTCTGAGCGGCAAGTCACATCGTGCTTCAAGTCAGCTTTCAGATTATTCGCCTGGGATCCTCGCAGGTAGAAGGCGTTGAAAAATTGGTGTTAGGCTTTGGGGTCGTCGCCGTTGGTGAACAATATCTCCGTAGGGTGGGTAAATTCGCCACCGATACGACTTCTAACTTGTCGGTCGCTTCTAGCCTTTGGACCTGGCTCGCAGACACCCTTAAAAGCGTGGAGCTCCCTGATCTGAGATGGTTGGGCCGTATAAACACCGGTTCGGCATGGATGCCAACCAACTAACTACTGTCCCTTAAATGCAAGGCTTATCTGCGTGAAGGCGAAAGGCACGGCTTGGAAGATAGCGACGAGACGCATGGTGGAGTAGCGGGGTATAATTCTGTGATAGGAAATTGGAGAACAAGTGCAAATAATGTTTTAATGAGGTAGTAAGCTGGGCTGGTGGGTGGGGTGATTGTGTGCTTTGGAGAAGACATGATCACTCTGTCGAGTCCAACTGCACCTATATATACATTTTTGGGCGATTGGTAGCACCGCGTTGGAAATTATTTGTCTGGACTATGCCCACTCTACTCTATTGAGGTTGGTGGAGATTTTCCTCTCCAATCTGGGCTCGGTGCCGTGTCTGTCGTATAACCCGGAGCCTGTGAAACAGAAATTACCTACACATGACGGCATGCTGGTGATGCTGGTCTATAAAGCTAGCATGTCAGTAAACTTCAAGTGCGTGTCCTACTTGTTTCTTGATTCTTGATAAGCAGAGTCTAACGCAATGTGGCTGCTCAGGAAGAGAACAAAAGAGATAGCTCGCAAAGATGATGGACCTCGCCACGATGACATTCACCAACCATTCAAATGTAGTTCTACTCGACCGCTGTAACGTGAGCACCATTATCATGAAATGGCCGCACTACGGAAGTCATGATGATGGACGGTCGGTTTGGCATGTTGCAGGCTGTATTCCTCTCAGTCAACGCATGCGTAACCCCCCGATTGTGCCGTCATGGTAACACATGGTGCCGACTTCCCCCTCCCCGCTGGATCTGATGTACTGTTGATTACCGGTGCAGATATTCAGGCGGTTTTTGTCACCGTAGTAAACCACACCAATCCCCGCAGTGGATTTGGCAGCCAGCGAGCGTGCCGGGGACAAAAACTAACATAGCAAAGATTTGGGCCACGTTATTAAGACGTGGTTGGTATTATTCAAATGGTACTGTATGATGCAAGCTCGTGTATGATAGAGATTTAAAAACAAAGGCTTTCGTTTCATGGGATGAAAAGGGTAGACATTCTTACCCAGAGCAATGCCTCTTGAGAGGAGAGCAGCTATCGTGATGATCATCGACCCCTGGACTGGGACCCAGGTCCCGCATCTGCGTTGCACCTACGAAGGAGAGCCGACTGCAAGACAGCTCGTCGTATTGCTCGCATCCACTTGTACTGCTTTGAGCGTACGCTTGGTCGGTTCTGAGCATTTTTTTCTTCGCAATGTTAAGATATTGACATCAGAACCGTTGATAGGGTCGCGTTGCACGAGAAACGCGGGAATGTGTATTGCAGATCCGACACACGTGCGGTCTCATTCCATGACAACTTGTTGAGACTTCGACGCCCGGCTTATATGAAGCAGCCTTGCACGTCGCTTCCTAAGCGGGCAGCATATGAAATGTAGCCAATCGCGTTGCTTGTCCCCTACTGTTTTTGAGTGCTTCGCCTCGCCAGCCTCACAAGCGGCCATGTGAAGGTTGGCGGACGGTCTGCCTACTGGCCCACAGCTCCTCCGCCTCGTTCAGCTTGTGGATCTGTCGCCCGGAGGCTAATGGTCCTTTACCCCGCGTGTCGTGTGAGACGGGACGTCGGCAGGGCATGGAGGTGCGGGTAGGAGTTAAAACTGACGTCGATTGCGGCGAGTGTTGGTGGCATTCCAGGGGGAAGCACAACAGCAGAATGCCTCAATACGCCGAGGTAAGGTGACATGCGTATATGCGCGTCCAGCAAAGCGGTGGGCCCATGTCTGGGGCGACCATAGAAAAGACGTGCAGCCACAGGGAACTTTGCAGGGACTGCTGGGTGCGTGCGCCATACGGAGTACTTACTTAATGGCTCCGGTTGGCGGTGAAAGGCTAGTTAGGGTACCTTCCCGCTGAGATCTACGCTGCGTTACGTCACGTTAGAAAGTTTGTTTTGGCGTCCTGGGGCCTGGCTTCGGTCCACACCGCGAAGTAATCCTGACTCCACGTTCGCGCTCTTTCAGCCCTGTATATGCTCGTCCTCCTCGTCCGTGAGCATTGCTCGGGTGATTAATTGGCCTCACTTGGCGCCGGCATGCGTTTACAGCTTTTGTCAGATATTTTTTTGTTTTGGCGCAACATGGAGGCCGTCTTTTGCGCACCTGGCCCATTCAAGCCTCGATAACCTAGCGCTGCTTGCCGAGGCATATTTTACCGTAGAAGGAGACTGTCGCAACATTACAAGAACAGACAATCTGAAACCATCCGGAGTGCTCCGACAATGTTAAGCTTGTCTCTTCGCTGCCACACGTATGGGAGAAATAAACAAGATACGAAGTACGATAAACATGGGCCCACAACGGGTAATAAATACGATTTACGGCCTTACAATTGGCATGACTTATACGAATTACGATACAACCCGCCGGTGTAAGCAGCATCACGCTGAAACACTACTCACTATTTCCGCCCCACCTCTACTTCAATAAAAAGACTTATTCTACGCTGATCTTTTCCCATCAAACTGTCGATATTTCAAGCTCACGCCGAGCATGAAGTCAGCGCGGGCTAATCATACCCAGCTGTGGGAACCATTCGACCGCGTTGGCTCGGCTTGTTGAAGATCACTTTCCTTGATCTTCCTAGCTTTGTCTTTCTTCCTGTCTCAGAGCAGCCTTAACAACGAGACAATCCGAGCGACACTCCGGGCGACGAAAACGAAATCCAAATGAGGTATACACTGCGTCAGTCAATCTTTGGCCTTTCCATGACAAGCAAGTTTTCGTGTTCCTCGGTAGATCTTTGGCCGAGATCTCGGAAGTATATAAAGCATGGAGACCTTTCACTCAGCTGTCAGTTGCAAGACCTACCACTACCATCTTGACTTTCAAAATTTACAAACACAATACTTCCTGAATCAATTTCTCAGTTTTCCCAGTTTTCCGGTCCCTGCTTCATCTCAAAAATATTTCTCGCCAAAATGAAGACTTCTATCTTCTTGTCCGTGGCCGCTCTTGCAGTCTCTGTTACCGCTCGATGTGATGGTCCCTCGCAGCCTGGTTGGCAGCTGATTGACGGCGGCTGTCCTAGAAGCGGAGCTTGCCAGGAGAATTGTCAAAAAAGGGGCTTCGCATGTGGAGGCTGCGGTGGCTTTGGGTACGTTGATTGCTGGTGCTGCAACAATGATTGCTAAATCGGCCCACGAAAAACATACTCTGTACCTGTCCTTTGATGGAGCGATATCGCCTTTACGGACCTGGGGCTGGAGAGAACTTATACTGCGACAGCCTGGCACATGAAAAGACGACGCGTGCTCATGCAGTCATCACGGCAACAAACATCAAGGGGAATGGGGGAGAGGATTTTTTGGAATATTTTCTGAGCTTAGGCAGATCAATACAGCACTCGTTAATACTTCCAGAATGTCACAGTCGCATTTCCGGTTTCTGGGCAGCTAAGTGACTACAGAGAGCCAAAATCAATGATGTAACATATTCTTTATATTCGGCAGCCTCTTCGTGTCGTTTGTTGAGCCCCATGGGCAAGGCCTTCGTCAGAGGCGAGACGGATCAGTGTGGGCGGCTTGTAAACAAAATTGAACAGACAAAGCATAAGACTGATCCACAGGCAAGGCTGCCAGGATCCGGTAGACGCTCCTGACGGGATCCAGATCCTAATCAGGGGCTAACCTAGACAGTAGTACGTCTTTACCACAAAATTCAGCAAAAGGTGAATCTCTACCCTAACACCGTGAATAATGCATTTTAATATAGTCTATGACACGTATTATCTCATCGTCCGCTGGGATAGGGTGGATGCCGACGTAGTTGAATAAGCAGTCATTCACGAAGAAGGGGAAATTCTAAATGGTGGTAGGTTTCTCATGTAGCATTAGATGATCGCGAGACTCTTGAATGCCCCCCTACTTGCGGTGGCCTGTGAGTTTTTAGAGGCTGATACTTGACTCACTTTTGTTCTCCAAGCTAAGCTTCATCTGCAATATTAACATGTGGATCGGCAACACATGGACTACATTTTATTAGAAAACACAATTTATAGCCAGTTGATACACCAAGACATATTATGCAAAAGGGGAAAAACAAAGCCAGTAGTATTCATCGTAGTCTGTGTGGATCAATTGTATCCTCCTCTTTACCCAGCTCGTATAACCTCCCCCTCTTTTCATTATCATTAAATGCCAACCTGAACCTCAGCCAAGGAAATAATCAAAAACACGCCAGCAACTGCCCAGAAAAATCAAAATAAATCAAAATAAATAAGTTGATATCATTCTTAGGAAAATCTTCGAAGGTCGTAACATCAATTTCAAGTCATCGCCATACCACTGTCCTCCTCTTTAGACCATCATAGACCTTTGGGACTGAGGGATTCGAACCGTTTTGAACCCTGTAGCTGGGTCATTTGAAGTTCCATTGGCAAGCTTCGAGAACGAAAGAGGCTTTGATGTGACAGGGGAGGCCATTGCGGTTGAGGGAGCCGTCCACGCAAGTGACTCGCTGGATGGCTTTTGTGCCGGCACAGGAATGACGTTAACGACCTTGATATTGGGGGAAGGGGTGCTCATCTTCGCATCTTGCTGGGTGCTATTGTGGGCAATCTCTTCGCTGGAAGTGCTGTTGAAGAACTTCTTATTTGTGGCGCCATCGACGAACTTGTCGCCGGGGGTGGGCTTTGTGGGCATTGCAGCCTTCATGGACGTGCTACTTGCTGCCTGGGCAGTTTGTAGGAGGGTATTAGATGCAGCGAGGCTCATCATCTTGTCGTGAACTGTGCTGTTCGCAATCATTTGATGGACATTCTTGTTGGCGGCTGGATGATGGGTTGCGGTCAGCTTCACAATCTTGTGCGGAGTGCTTTGGCTACTGGATGGCTTGGCCTTACCGGGCAAAGTGTTAGCGGCAAGCTTCTTGCTTGAAGAACCAGAAGCCAAGTTCTTGTTAGAAGTGCCATTGACAAACTTCTCCATCATGGTGCCATTGGAGAACTTCCTGAAGCTG
Organism: Conoideocrella luteorostrata; assembly: GCA_032433595.1. Lineage (NCBI taxonomy): Eukaryota > Fungi > Ascomycota > Sordariomycetes > Hypocreales > Clavicipitaceae > Conoideocrella > Conoideocrella luteorostrata. The sequence continues at coordinate 29,091 of JASWJB010000228.1, forward strand.
CCGGAGATGGGGAGAGCGGGAATCGAGCTGGACCCGAGTGTCGCAGCCTCTGGTGTCATTGGTTCAGTACCATGAACACGATCAGGCTTTCCTCCTGTGGCCGTCAAGAGCCCCGTGGGAAGCGCTCGGTCGTTGTCCTCGTATTCCCCGCCCTCAGCAACGTCGGTCTGACTGTCCGGCATCGCAACCGTCACAGTTGATCGGCGGGTTGTTGTTCTAGTAATCGTAGTGGTAACGTACTTGCCATTGATGGGCAAGGTCTGGGTCTCGACGGTTTCTAGAGTATCTGATGCGGCTTGCTTAGGCGCACTGCTGGGAGTACTGGCGGCGGGGGGAATATTGCCCTGCACCACGTTCTTCGGTTTCGCTGCTGGGGAAGTAGTATCGTCGCCTTTGGAACCGTCCATCTCAGGGGAGTAGGGGGACGTATCAGGAGTATTATGCTTGGCGGCAGCATCTGCTACGGCGGGGGAAGTTTTGACGGGGGGAATGGAAAGAAGGGGGACATTGGAAGCAGCGGCAGATGACACTGGAGTTGCTTCATTGCCGGATCTCTGTGAATCAGCTGGAGCCTCGGAGTCTCTCATATTTCCTGCCCCGGTGCCTGACGCATCACCGTCGCTTCCCGACCCAGCCTGATCAGAACCCTTCTTCCCTTTGACGGCCGATTCCATCGGGCAGTTAGCGTTTCTACGGAATAAGGGATGGTCACTCACCTTTCCGTCCGCGTCAACCACGGCCCTTGCACCAAGATCATAGATTAGATTCTCTGCGTCGCACGCTTGATCATCAGAGGCATATTTGGCGCTGGTGCTAGAGCCTGGCCCGGATCCGGGAGCGGACGCTGCTTTTTCTGAATCTTCATCACCACCTAACAGAGCCTTGACCTGCTTTTCAAGCTCTTCGATCTTGGTCAAAATGCTGTGCAGCTCCGACTCGGGCACGGACACAGAGGCACCTCTGCTCTCAATTACACTTCTGGCTCGCTTGACAGTATGATGGAAGCGTTCCAAATTCGCTGCATAAGAGGGCACGTCCTTTGCGCCGGTGCCATGCAGAGCCGCGGCATCGTCGCTGACAATGTTGCCATCTTGAGAACGAGCATGGGCGGCCAAGCCGAGGCTCAAATTGAGCAGGGTCCTGAGGCGAACCATTTGCAAATAACGCAGAGATATCTATTAAACAGAAAAACAGGATGAGGGAGGAAGAGTGAGAGTGAGAGAGAGAGTAAACCTAAAAACGACGGGACAAAATTCACCAAGCTTGTTAACGTTGGGCGATTGACACGAAATGGTTCACGTAGAAGCATACGATGAAGAACGTTTTGGTTTGGTATTGTGTAGAAACAAAGCCTGCACATTCATGGCTCCTAGCGATATATCTTCTTTTTCTTTGATGGTTGGCGTCGTGAGGAGCAACGCATTCCAGTCGCTGCGCCGTCAACCACTACAATGAGGTCTCATTTGGTTCACGGCAACGGATGGGGAACAACTCGGCTTGGATCCACTCCCGCTTGATTGGCATTCCAGATACGTGAGACAAAGCGGCAACAATGGAAATGCGCTCTCTGGATGTGACGTTTGATGTCATTTCTTGAGACTATTAAATATTAGTTGCTGCTGATGGATGGACCAAAAAAAATACTAGACGGTTGGGAGCATAAGCGAGAACTATTGTCGGAGATCGGTAGGTGTCGACTGATGTGCGCATGTATGTGTGCTTGTGAGTGTGATTTGTATCCGAATGAGTACAAAGTAACTAGAGCAAAAGTGCAAAATGACTCAGACTAGTCTCATCCTACAACAACCAACCAATACGGAGTACTCCCTGCCCTGATTTAAACTACGTTTTGGTGTCGGGCGCAGGACGTCGTATGCTAATTAACAATTGCGTATGCCGCGTTGGAACATCAGCCCGACAGGAAAGCCCTTTTCGTTTTGATGTCACTTCTTGTTGTAAAGGCATCAAAAGGCCCGGCTATCTAAGGCATGCAAAAGCAATTAATTAGTGGGATAGAAAGCTGAGTGGCAGGCGTTCTCTGCAGCGCGGGGCGCAGTCATACGGATGGTATGTTGGTCTTTGGAAGCATCCACACCTACAAATTAATTAATTAATTGTGCACGGCATTTGCCGCCCCTTTGCGGATCTGGATCGGGAATCCCTTATTTGAGAAGCTCGGTTCTGATTTAATTGGCGGTATGATACAAATCTCACGTAGGGTTCGGTTCGCACCACACTATGTGACAGACGTGCATTGCGGATGGCTGCAACATGGCTGAGTGACTTAACCGACTGTGATCGAGCTCTGAATGTTTCACGCCGACGATAAAAGCAAAATAATTTTAAAGTAGCCATGTATTGTAGCTGGGCTGCGTTTTGCATCGCTGAAGTTGGACCTAAGAAATAGGCGCTGATCCTACAAGTCACGATGGATATATACAAGTAAATCACACTTCTTAGACTGCTGTTGCTTTTTATTGATGGGTTTAAGCTGCAGTGGGAATTCAACGGGCACAGTGGTGACAAGAATTGGCCGCGTAGCCATCATGGCCGTGGAAATTTGACTCCGCACCGACCTTGTACTCCTTCAGGAAGCCGTTTTGCTTATTTTAGTGATGAAGAAGAGTGAGATAGACTTCATGAACAGTCATGTGAATTGCCTCGCAGTAAATGTCTCCTAGCGTCTCATGTAACCGCCGCGGCTTAATATAACCGGTGAACTGTCATCTGCCCTGGCAGTTCGTTCATCTTCTCGTAATAATTCTTCATAACGATTTCTATACACCCTTGAATGTGAAATTCAGCGTGTAAGACGTAGTCCTATGAAAGCCTCAAAGCTCCTTATCGGTAAAATAAGAACATTGGCCTTCTGCATAATCATCTTCGCGAGCCTGGCTTGGCTTCTACAATTAGTCTTACCATCTGGTTGTTCCAGACTCCCTGGCGATGCGGCTATTGTTGTAAGATTTCAGTAACTCTTGCGCGTAAAATCTTATCTTGGCTGACATTCTGCTTCGTTTTATAAGCGTCTGCTCCGTCAGGTCCCATAACGCGCATTCTCTTGGGTGCAAATTTCCTTCAGGTCTCTGGGCGAGGGTCCAGCACATGTTGATACAAAACTTCAAGCCAGTCCATGTGCAGTCATAAGTAGGTGATGCATTCAATGTCCTCTTGTTGAGTGGTTTGCAGTTGAATAAATCTTTTTGATAATGAACCCGCTGTTGCGAAATGGAAGATATGACGTACACATACACTACCCTCAGCGAGCAACTACCGTCTCACCGGCTCTTTGGCCGACGAGCCAAAGGTTCATGCTGCAGGGCTGCGGCCGTGGTTGTGGGCCAGGAAGGTGAATATAGTACGATAGATGGCATTCATAGTTCGAACGTTCCATCTAGATGGATACATTGCATGCTTTTGTAAGGGGCGGAGCAATGATATTTCGGATAAGTGAGAGCGATTTGGCCCAACATGCGTCCCACTGACGTAACATTAGCAGCGCAGACCAATCCGTATTTGCTAAGGTGCAGTCCATGCTATCTCTCCTCGTGGTCTAATTTGAGCGCTTATTCTAGTTGCCGTCACCGACTCCACCTCCCCGCAAAGTGTTCACCCGTTAGGCTCGGCTTTTTGCCGATCTAGACCTTAAGCTTATCTATTGGCAGCGAGCCAAAGAACAAGCGTCCACTTTGGATGCTAGGTTGCGGTCTTGAGCTTGTGCGTACCTTGCAAGCCTATTGGAGCGGTAGAAGCAAACACGGCAACTGCCATTAGTGTTGAGCGACACATATAAAACAACTATCGGTGTCAAAGCAACACAAGCCGGCAAACGAAGGATGCCAAACATTCGCTGCCCTTCCCTTGTCACCGTCCGGTTGCAGCAATGGGCATTTTAACGCACACATTTATCGCCCTCTCTTGCGCAGCTTGTCTCGCAACGAGCAGCGCTTTCCAGTCCACGCCTGTTATGGGCTGGAATTCCTACAATCTTATGGCATGCAGCCCCCACGACCAGGGTTTAAGAGCTACCATTAATGCTCTGGCTGACCGTGGTTTTGTCAAAGCGGGCTACAACCTCTTCCAGGTTGACTGCGGGTGGGCATCCAGAGACGGCCAACGAAACGCCACAACCGGAGCATTGAAGGTCAACCCGGACTGGTTTCCCAACGGGCTCGAACCTTTGAGCGATCTTGCGAGATCGAAAGGAATGCAGTGGGCCATGTACTCCGATGCGGGGGCCCGTATGTGTGATACTCAAGTGCCTGGTCCTGTGCTCGGGTCGCTGGGCTACGAGGCGGTCGATGCGGACTTTTTCAAGATGCTGAATACGACATACCTTAAGTGTATGGCTGCCTCTATGGGATCTGATAAATATGTGAGTGCTAACTTAAACGCAGATGACAACTGTTATGCCGATGGACCAGATAGCAATCAAAGTAGCCCGAAAGATCCAAGGACTGACTTTGTGTCGCGTTTTACGACCATGTGGAATGAGCTCCAGCGGGTGGGAATATCGGGAATGCTGGTTTGTCAGTGGGGAGTGCCATTTTCTACATCTAATGGCCTCCAAGGGCCTGCCCAGTGGACGAAAGGACTATCAACCTCATTCCGCCTATCTGATGACATCGCCAAGGGCTGGGGCAATGTGTATCGCATCTACAATCAAGCTATTCATGTCGCGAGATCTGGAGTTATTAGTCCGGGAAACACAGCGGACGCTGATCTTCTTGAGGTTGGAAACGACGGCATGACGTTTGACGAGCAAGCCTCTCATTTTGCGGCGTGGGCCATGCTCAAGTCTGCGCTCATGATATCAACCAACATTTCTGCCCTATCAGACGTTACTATCGCTGTCCTCCAAAACAAGGATTTGATCGCTATCAACCAGGATCCAGCCGTGAAGCCCATTCGGCTTGTACAGCGCTGGACAGGAAATCGGGATCTCTGGGCCGGGGATCTTGCCAATGGAGACCTCGCAGTATTTTGCATGGACTTGAGCAACGCGCGACGGACCCTGACCATTCAGTTGTCAGAACTTGGTTTAGCCTCTGCTACCATCAAGGATCTTTGGACCGGAAAGACCATGAGCAATACAGGATCTTATTCCAAACAGATTAACGGCCACGGATCCCTTGCGCTTCGCCTTTCTAACATCCGACGCGCATGCACAAGCCCACCAAAGTACACTTACGTTTCTGTCGCAACAGGCTATCTGTCATCTGGTGCTAGTCTTCAACCCTGCTCTGGCTGCACATCCTCTCACAAGGTTGGTAACTTGGGGGGCAGCTCAGGAGGTAAAGTGGTTCTTTCAAACATCCGTACCTCCAAAGCATCGCAGACTGTGAAAGTTGATTACGTCAATGGCGAAGTCGGATATCTCGGCGGCAGCAACAATGAACGCTTGGCTTCTATTCGCGTCAATGGAGGGCCAGGTCAGACTGTGAGCTTTCCTCTTAGCGGTTACAATTGGGATAAGGATGTGTGTAAGGGTTACGCCGTGGTACTTTCTGGGTTTAACACCGAAAAGCCGAATACGATTGACATTTCTGGGGTTGGAATTGCTTGGGCACCAGACTTTGATAGAGTGGGACTGGTTGCGTAGCTAAACATGGATATTCATGACAAGATTGATCCTTTCCTTCTAAATAAGTTGAACCTCCCACTGCTTCTTCCGCTTGAACTGTTGATTTAACACTCCTCTACCTCTGACTAAAGCATGGAGATGGAGAGGCTTGCGTGTTTAGGACTGCGTCACATCCGGAGGTCAAAGGCCCAGAGAGTCTAGTATGAGGTGGGGGAATGAAACGCTCTTGCACATTAGCTGTATTTTGGTAACTAAGAAAGAGTTTCGGACATGCAACATGATATGCTGGTTCCATTTTCTGAAGTGAAGCAGGTGTAGTCTCGTAGTCATATCAGTCGGGATGATCGTTGTAACAACTTGAATATTGCCCCATGCCTCCTGCCGGCGGCGTATGACAGCGGCGTCCGTCCCTTATTATCCTTAGCCTCAATGTCAGCGCCCTTCTCGATAAGCAGGTTGGCCACAGCCTCGTGCCCTTCCCAAGCGGCTAACGATAGCGGCGTCTGTCCGTTGTTATCCTTGGCCTCAATGTCAGCGCCTTTCTCGAGTAGTACCTTAGCCATAGCCTCGCGCCTATTATTAGCGGCCCACGACAGCGGCGTCCATCCCTTGCTATCCTTGGCTTCAATGTTAGCGCCCTTCTCGACAAGCAGCTTAGCCACAGCCACGTTAAACCAATTCGTAGCGGCTAACGACAGCGGCGTCCGTCCGTCGTTATCCTTAGCTTCAATGTTAGCGCCCTTCTCGACAAGCAGCTTAGCCACAGCCGGTTTAAACCAATTCGTAGCGGCTAACGACAGCGGCGTCCGTCCGTCGTTATCCTTAGCTTCAATGTCAGCGCCCTTCTCGACAAGCAGCTTGGCCACAGCCTCGTGCCCTTCCCAAGCGGCTAACGATAGCGGTGTTCGTCCGTCGTTATCCTTAGCCTCAATGTCAGCGCCCTTCTCGACGAGCAGCTTAGCCACAGCCTCGTGGTACCCTGTCCAAGCGGCCCACGACAGCGGCGTCCGCCCGTCGTTATCTTTAGCCTCAATATTAACGCTCTTCTCGAGTAGCACCCTAACCATAGCCTCGAGCCCATAATTAGCGGCCCACGACAGCGGCGTCCGTCCGTTGTTATCCTTGGCCTCAATGTCAGCGCCTTTCTCGAGTAGTACCTTAGCCATAGCCTCGCGCCTATTATTAGCGGCCCACGACAGCGGCGTCCGTCCATTGTTATCCTTGGCCTCAATGTCAGTGCCTCTCTCGAGTAGTACCTTAACCATGGCCTCGCGCCCATTATCAGCGGCCCGCGACAGCGGCGTCCGTCCGTTGTTATCTTTGGCCTCAATGTTAGCGCCCTTCTCGAAGAGCAACTTAGCCATAGCCTCATGCCCATTTATAGTGGCTAATAACAGCGGCGTCCGTCCGTTGTTATCCTTGGCCTCAGTGTTAGCGCCCTTCTCGAAGAGCAACTTAGCCATAGCCTCATGCCCATTTATAGTGGCTAATAACAGCGGCGTCCGTCCGTTTTTATCCTTGGCCTCAATGTCAGCGCCTTTCTCGAGTAGTACCTTAGCCATAGCCTCGCGCCCATTATCAGCGGCCCACGACAGCGGCGTCCATCCCTTGCTATCCTTGGCTTCAATGTTAGCGCCCTTCTCGAGTAGTACCTTAAACGTAGCCTCGTGCCTATTATTAGTGGCTAATAACAGCGGCGTCCTTCCGTTGTTATCCTTGGCCTCAATGTCAGCGCCATTCTCGAGTAGCACCTTAACCGTAGCCTCGTGCCTATTATTAGTGGCCAATAACAGCGGCGTCCTTCCGTTGTTATCCTTGGCCTCAATGTCAGAGCCATTCTTGAGTAGCACCTGAACCGTAGCTTCGTGCCTATTATTAGTGGCCAACAACAGCGGCGTCCGTCCGTCGTTATCTTTGGCCTCGACGCCAGCGCCCTTCTCGAGTAGCACCTTAACCGTAGCTTCGTGCCTATTATTAGTGGCCAACAACAGCGGCGTCCGTCCGTCGTTATCTTTGGTCTCGACGTCAGCGCCCTTCTCGAGTAGCACCTTAACCATAGCCTCGCGCCCATTATTAGACGCCCAGGACAGCGGCGTTCGTTCGTTATCATCCTTAGCGTCAACCTCGGCGCCCCTATCAGCGAGCAGAAATATAAGAAATATCACCTCTTCGCCGTGCTCTGCGAGATGACTGAGAATGCCCCTTCGCTGTGAAAAGGTGAAGTCGCGTCTGAAGTTGATTTGCCTGTTTACATCCATATAATACTGTTCACTCAGGCTGCGGATGGGGGACATAACAGGATCGATTTTGACCCTGGCTTTTACGAGCGCCCGAGTTGCCTCGCCACTGTTGGTGGCTAGGGCCGCAAAAATCGGCGGGCCGTAACGCTCGTTCTCTACCTCAAAGCATAACTGGTTGAAAGGATGAAATCTTATAAGATTCCCCATATTGTGCTCTGCCAATATGTACAAGAGACTCGCATCTGTATGTCGACGTACTTCGTGCTGTTCAAACAAGTTGTCAAGCTTAATCCAGTCGATACACCGGAAGGTCTGAAGAAAATTTGTCTGGTTGACTCCACCGCCTTCTGCCGCATCCGCATGGTACAAAACGTTCCGTACAGCGTACTTAAGCAACGGAAATGATTTGTCCGCCAATTGGCGGAGTTTTTTGGCCTCTTGGGATGATGCCTTCGGAAGCGAGCTGCCGAGGTTCAGATAGGCAGCTACGTCAATTTTCATATACCCAAGACAGCATTGTTTTAGTCGTTCATGACTTTGTCCTTGAAAGTTTTCTCCGAGGTCAGACCAAATGTCCTTTAAGCCTTTTTCTTTTAGAAGGAAGTCCTTAACTGACTCGTGAATAAATTGAACTGTTGGAGTGCTGGATTTAGTAACTTCGGTAAGCCCCTTGGAGGAATCAAGGATAAATTTCTTCATAGTAGATGCTGTAATGTCATTGGAATTCCACTCAGATAAAGCCTCTGGTTCCACACCGGACAGGATGGCAAAGTATAACTCCTCTGGCTTTAACGGCCGTCTGGCAAAGAGCACCCACTGAATAGACAATAGCAGCTCATCTCTATTGTGGCAGTCCCGCGTTAAAATATCACGGAACAGCTGATGTAGATCCCCAGGAATATCTTGAAGTATTTTCCGTAGTTTATACATACGGCCCTTATCATGCGTCTTGTTTAAGATCCCCACGACTAAGACAACCCACATGAAAACTCCGGATGCCTTTTCTCGGAGTTCCTCACGGATCTGCTTGGCAAGTTGACTATGCCCAATCTTTAACTCGGCATCCACGTAATTGACTATATCTTGGCAATGTCCTTCGTGTCCTTCGAGAATAAGGTTAAGTCCTTTTGTAATAGAAATGTGGGGGTAGTGCCTGCTCGAAAAACAGACACGAAATTTGATACCGGTTGTGGTGGTTGTTTTGCTCAACAATTCGAGGTACGACACCATATCTCGGATTTGATCCTCATCACATTCATCTAAGGCATCAATAAAACACATAAGGGAGGACCTTCCAAGGCCCTGCACAGCTTTTTCGAAAAGTCCTTTCAGCGATTCAACGCTCCATTGGATGCATTCACAATCCCTTGTTGCTAATCCGAGAGTATCAAAGACGTCCTGAAGTTCAGGCAGTTGACTGAGAAGCTGAAACAGTATGGACCGGTATAATCCAATTGTGGACTTCTCCAGGTCGCTCCCTCGCGCGTTGAAAAAGAATGAGATAATAATGCTGTCCTTTTTTTCCTTTAAAGATTTAGTAAGAGCAAACTTCATTAATGTTGATTTCCCAGCCCCGGGCTTTCCTTTGATCCACAAAAAGCCGAAATGTTCATTGAGCTTGTCGAGATTTCGCCAGTCAAGATATTCGGACGTTTGTATTAGCCATTTACACGTCTTGGCGTGAGCATTCTTGATGGTCATCCGGCGGGCTTCGATTTGGTCAAACTTCAGCAAGTCTAGTAACACACGTCTTTCCCTGTCATTGAGTGACTGATTATGTCGTCTAGGTTGCACTGAGAAGCTACTTAACGTCCCTCGGAGATACTCAACGTCAGATTGAGGTATTCGAGAGAGAAGGTCCTTTGCATATGCACCCGCCGCCATAGCTGCATATCCTTGCCACTCCCGGTTTTTGTGCGAATCTGAGTAGTCACAGATACCTCGAATTACTAGACAGTGGAAGCTGCTCATCAGTCCTGCCGCTTCCATCTCGAAACATAAAACGTCCTTTTCTAATGCGAGCTTATCCCGAACCATGGCGTCCTTCATAAGCTGGTTTGCTGAAGCAATTAGGCCGTAGTGAATGGCTGGATTGTCCTTGTCTCCAGTCCTTTCCAAGCGCGACACCAACTTTGATGGATTGTCGCCACAGGCTGTGGCACAACTTGAGCCGCAGTTGAGAGGGTGGGTTACTCTGCTTTGATATAATCTATCGCTGCTTGGGTGTGGTCGCTGGTACGTCTGTTGTAGTCTTGGTTTCTTCTGGAGAGCGTTTTGGATAGCCTCTTCAAGCCGATGCCCATGCATCTCATGCTCTGCCTTCATTCCATTCACTGCAGCTCGTAGGATGGTCGGCGGCTGGTCCAGAAAACCTGTTGTGTGGAAGTTCTGATCTTGTATTGTTTTGCCATAGTCGTACTGGAACACACCGCCCATCCCACCTCCAGGGTTACTAACCACAACATCGCCAAGGCGAATATCGTGCTTCTGACTCGGCGCGCCCCCACCAATACCGACCATCAGTCGGAGCCTGATGTTGGGAAAGCTGTGCAGCATATTATTGGCCACAATAGCCGCAGAAGCAACGCCATACTCGCCACTGGGTAAGACTGCAATGACGATATTGTGTTTGCCCATGCGACCTAGGGTGTAGTCGTTATGGTCATTTGGGGACACGTATTCTGGTCCCTCGTGCGTCTCATCGAGCAAAGCTCGCGCGGCAGCACACTCTATGCTTATAGCACAGATCCAACCAACTGTGTATTCATTGTGGTCCAGAACAGTGCTCCTTCCGCTCGGTGACTGGGCATCGGCACAATCTACCTTCCTCCTCTTATCTGAGTAAGGAATGGCTTCATGAGCATTCTCGGGCCGAAATGTTCGCTTCTGCATCGCCGAATGACTTTATCTATCGGCATGGGGCGGGGAAGGAAGGGAGGCCTCCGGGACGTGAATATCCGGGGGCGGTTCGTTGCGCTGTCTCCGCTACCGAGGCCAAATCGACAGCCCAGCTGGTCCGTTTCATCACTGGTGTCCGTGGGCGGTAGGATCTGCGCGAAGCTCAATGTTCAATGATAGAAAGCACAACCACAAAGACAGAAGCCCGTGGCACGCCAGGCAGAAGCAAAATCGGTCAGCAACCGTGATTAGTCATCTGCATATGAGTACGGAGTACGGAGTACGTAGTTAAGAGTAATTATGCCTCGCCTAATTCACCCGTAACTCGTTACCTGTCTGTCAGCCTGTGCAGGCGCCATGCTTTGTGCCGCACGCATCATCCCTGCGTGCGGTTGGCAGTGCACTAACTAAGCTAGCCGCCCGGGCTCATCCCGCCAAAAGTGTGAACCAGACGATCCACAGGTCAATGGACGCATCGAATGAACAGCCTCCCACTGTACGGAGGACTCCGTACATCCTTGGAGTTTTGTGCCCAATCCCATGGTTGACAGCACCAACTAGCCCATTCAAAGTACGAAGCTATGCATGGGCATGTCCCGGAGGCACTAGATTTTTTCCGTCGCCGAAATGTTTGCGCAACCAACTGTCAGATTCCTCCATTTTCCTAGTAGTATTCCTGGTTGCTTGATTGATTTTGGGATGAGGCGCAGTGCCTTGTCTGTCTGTACTCCGTACTAGTAGTATATAACTTATGCTCTCTGTGCCCCACTTAGCTTCTGTACCAGCCTTCGGCTTCTGTGACTGTTGCTACTTGATTGAGCTTGTTAATCGCTGCCCTAGGCTACTCGCAGCCAATCTTCCATCCCGTCCATTCTGTCATTATCCAAGCCTCGCCGTCAATCCTGCAAGAGGAGAAACTTCCCATGGAATCCCGCGAGGTGCCTTAGGGCGCAGCCTGTAACATATCACGTCCAGTCTGCAACGCCGCATTGTGTAGTGTTATCCAAGCCCAGGCTGGGAGTGCCCTACTCTGGTAACGGCAGATGATGTTCAAGACGGAGGCGGAATGGGAAAGCGGCCGACTCCAGTACTTACCCTTTGTACTCTCTGGATTCTCAGCTAATGCTCGAGTTAATGGCTCTTCTTGTAATTCCCAGTCACCTCCATCTTGCATTTGTCTTCCGGCACAACCCAAGGTGCCGAGACGTCTCAGCGCGAAAGGAATCGGCTCCATTCGCTCTCACCTGCGTCGCACCGCACCAAGTCCGGCAATATGACTACTCCGGCTTGATATATGTCCAACCTTCCTTAGAAAGAGGCTGGACTTGCACCGGCAGAGTAGCATTCACAGATGGCTGTGACTCGTGGGCTGGCATATGCCTCTGAATTGATCCCTTTACAAGTTATTGGTCGGCTGACTGAGCATATCGCTGGCGGAACTTAGGGCACAGCTATCAGTACCGCGTCTTGTTCGGAGAAAACTTCGCTTGGTTTGCTGGACAATGGCCTACATCGCTGTTGTCCTGAATGCTATATAGCTCGCTACCAAGTTACTGCAGCAACGAGGTCTTTCTGGGTGCGCCGTCTGGCTTTGTCATCTTTTTCCATTCTTGGTCCTCTTATTGTTACGGTACTTATGATTTATTATACTTTTCCTAACACGGGAAGAAGCGCTCCAAAAAATCTACGGAAACTCTAGCTATACGTTCAGCAAGTGTTGGAATCCTGCCGTCAAGCACAACAGGAAGCACGGAGCCGGTCACGTGGTCACCTTTCGACCCCGATATTTATACGGCGATATCGAGCCTTCCACCTTGACTTGTTTTCTCCTTCTTAGATAGACAGATTTGAATACATCGTTTTTTGCAGTTTGAAGCAATTGATCTAGATCAATATTGCACAAAACCCTGTGCAACCCACCACCGATCTGGCGGCTAGCTCCTTTTCCCAATAGGAACCCATCGCATTGCTCTTCATTAGACGAATATAGAATCAGAAGTACTGATATAAAATGCGAAACTAACTGTAAGAGCACAATACTTTAGGGATATATATCTATATTCGATTCATGACCGCTGTGGTACCACTGGTCGAAAACTGGGACACTGTTTCTGTAGATTGGTTTCCTCTTTCAATTATTCACCCTGATAAGCGATTACCTGTTTTTGACTTCTATTCATCTCTGCTGACGAATCTTTCTTACGAAACAACGTAAAGACCGAAGAACAGGGACAATAACCCTCGCTGTCATGTGTATTTGTTGTATTCTTGAGGCTGTATGTAGTATTTGTTCTCTTTTCGCCCATGGTGTAGTATGGCCATTTGCCTCTTATTAAAGAGCAAAAATCAGATAATGTCGGTAGTCATGGGATCTATAGCCCCTACAGTCACAGCCAAACACCCATCTCGTAATCGGGTAGTGTGCGGTATCCCAGATAGAGAGCCCCAGCATGGACAGCATGGACCATTACCAGTAGAGCCAGCCACTGCGACTGCCTTACGATGTCGAACGTGATAGTTGGATCAAGGGAGTACGAAATGCTTGGGGATACTTCTCTTCCCCCCTATTGAAGAAGCCGGAACTACTCTCGACATCACTACGGCCTATGGTGACAACATATCCGCTCCGTGCGATTTGCGGCCGCGGTGGAATTAGCGACAAGCATTGAGCCTCCAAACATTCGCCATGACAAATCGTACTCATTCAGTCTTTACATTTTGCCCTAGACATCAAATAATTTGTTTGTGCTGGCTACATAGTGCGAAGCACCGGCGCCGCACTAGTGGCAGTTTCGACAAAGCCACGCACCAATGACCCAAGTGTAGGCGATTCATAGCTACGTCCAGCGAATAATAATGCCGGTGTAGTTGCTAAATGATTTACTTTACCTCACTTTTTTTTTATGTTAATTCATCCATTTGTTGAGATTAGAGTGGCACCTTCGGAAGGTCCCGATGCCTCGTATTAGCTAGATTCGTACGATAGTGGAAGAAGGTGGCATGATGCCAAGGAATATAGGCCTGAGGCACCTGAATTCCAGGGAATTTCCCGGTCGCTAAAGGTCTATAAAGAAGGGTCACGATGCCCGTCAGAGGGTATTATTCAAGTCAGAACATCATCTATCAATATCACTACTTGCACTCTCAAATCTATCTATTTCGTCTATTCCTGCCGATTTCCACTGTTGCAAATTGCTCCTTCCCTCACTCATGAAGGCACATAACGCAACACCATTCGACGAAAGACAGAAGCGCCGTCAGGTGAATTCTTATAGAAGGAAGTCTGTTACCAAAATCTATGTAGGTAGGCAACACATAAAAATAATTCATAGTTCTCTTTCACAATATTATAAAGATAGCGGTGTGTGGGCGGAAGAGAGCCTCTAGGGTGGTCAAGGCCTCACATGAGGTTTCGACCTGACTGGATTGGTCAGATCAAATGAATTAGCTATGAGAAGGGTTCTAGCCCGGCCGTCTAAGTAGATCAACAGATTTTCCCCTTCATACTTGAATTTTGTCCTTGTTCGGAGCCTTGCTCCTGTGCTTGTCATGATGGAATTGTTTGATTGAAGTGTGCATCTGCCCGATAACCTCCTGTTGGGCAACCAGATCATTTGATCTATTGTACGGAAAGCCTCTACGAATTGATCCAGGTCTCTAGCGAGACCTGCTACGGAAGAGAAGTTGCGTTGCTGGTTGTGTGTCAGACACCAGTATGCGGGTGTTGGGGGGTGTGTGCTTTGGGTCGACAAATTACTTTCTGTACCATTAGGACGTTACCATAGATAAATGCTCGTCAAAGAACTGCGATAGTTTCGCTCAAAGTGCGCGGGCTTCCAAAGGGCCAAAAACTCTAGTAAACCAGATACACTTTGTAGCCTCCGATCGTTTCTTCCCTGCCAGTAGTGGCACAAAACGGTCAATACAGAGGGTATCCGACGTACGATTGGCCGTGATAGTACCTTGTAGATGCATCGATACCCGCTTAGTGTGGTGGAGTGTCAGGCTGATGTCAGCTTGAGATAGGGTAGCCGGGTGTGACCCGGAGAGAACGGGTTGATAGTGTTCCATCATTGCCGATACAGAACTAAGCATAAACGAGGAATGGTGCTAAACTTAAAAAGGATATATACACTGCATGGTTGTGTATACAAGATTCGTTCTCCGCATTTAACTTCGCCTATATTGAACTCAGGTTGCGCAATGAACCACACGGCATCAACTATACTGCGCGCTCATCTCCCCACTGGAATTTATACTACTGTCATATCTCGGCGACATCCCGAAGCTTACGTAGATCGAGTCCCACCGCCATACGCCGGCCTAGTTGCCGACTAGTCCGTACGTAGTATTAACCGCAACCCGGATGTGAGCTTGGGAATCATGCCACCGAGTATTGGGGCCCGTCACATTCGGTTCTTTCTCTTGCTATCATGCACACTAGCGTCAGTGTAAGAATATCTCAAGGCACCGAATAACTATAAAAGGCGCGTATGTCAACAATAAGAAATGGACTTCAAACTTTTCAGAGACGAGAACAAATTTAGCTACATATTCTACGTAAAATCCACGGACTGCCAAAATGAAGTTCCTCAACACTCTCGCCATTTTTGTCGCTCTAAGTCTTCCGGCCCTCGCTACCCCTATTGAGTCCCAAGATGCTATTAGTCTTGAGGAACGTACTCACGTGAGTTTTCCTTTCTCCCAAGCTTTTTCTACCCCCTATTGCGATTACAGCTAATCTTTTTCTGTGTGATCTAGTTTGTTACCTGCAAGCCCAAGCTCAACGGAAAGGAGAAGCACTTCAAAGTTGATCTAGCCTTCGCCCAGCGCCAGGCGGAGAAAGCCGGTAAAATACCGTTTGGTAAAGGCTATGAAACTCCTAAAAGCGGATTCCCAAGCCGCTACCACAAGGGCGATCATATCCGCTGGGGTGTTCACGGGTGCGACACAAAGTCTCTTCAATATCAGTACCCTATCTATTGGGACGGCAAGAACAATAAGTGGGAAAGTGATGTTGCGGCCGATAAGCAGAAGGGTGGCCATACTCCCCTCCGTGTGGTTTTCTGTAAATTGGGAGATTCCAAAAAGTACCTCAGATTCTGCGGAGTCATGACCTACACTGAAGTTAATGACAAGAATGAAGGATCGGGGGCTTTTGTCAAGTGTAACTAAGAAGATGTTGGGACGTCTGCAGAAACATGATATCACGGAATATGGCATAATCATTATTGATCTCTGTTCTCGCGCTTACTGCGATTTCGGAGATTTATCTCCTGGATGCCTATTGTAGGTTTTTGTCATTTTTCTCCATGAGTGCCTTCAGAAATACAAAAAACAAGAGTGCTTCGATAACTGTCGCCCTCGAAAGATTACAAGTCTGTAGTGACCAAGAATATTTCTCAGTTAATTTGGTGGAAGATCAAGTCCGTTTACTTGTGAAAATAATGTCTGACCAGTGTCTACGGAATTAGTCGTGACATATTGACCAGTAGTTATTGATATTGCAAAGACGTGCAACAGTCTACGTAAATACCAAGCAGACTGTGTGATATAAAGCCCAGTTGTTTTTATAAGTATCAGTACTTTCGTAAATTTGATCAAGGAACAGAGACAAGTCATTTTGGAAGATAAATATCCATACCCATTCGACTATAACAAATCAAGCTTCACACACTCCGCTCACGCTATCACCCCCGACAACCAGAATCTCGTATCTCTTTGACGAAGGCACGCGTGCAACTGGTCTTCCTTCGTTATTCCTTGGCTCAATGACATCGCCCCAAATAAAGCATGGCAACATAATCTCTTTCCTCTTATGCTCCTCAACGTCTCCCCATACCCACCAGTCCAGCTCTGCTCCGTCAAACCAGACTTTAATCATGTCACCAGCCTCCACGTTTCTGACCGGAATACCCCACGGCGGACTATAAGCTGTGGTTTTGAAAGACCGGATTTCACCCGGTCTGAGACAAACAAAGTCCTGGTGTTGTGTAACATTGACACGCACGTCAGGGTTGTCCACGAATGAAAGACGGTACAGCAATAACAAAATAACAATTAATTCAAGTCAACTATATAAGAAGACGAAAAGAAAGGAAGGAATGAAGGTCTCGTCAAATAAATATGTGGCGCCTACGCGCCGGACACACGACTTACTATTGTGTGCGTCGCGAGACCACATCGTGATTCACGCCTCCTATTGTCTGTGGTCTTGTGCTTCCAACAGCAACCTTGTCGTAATCTATCCGCCCTATAGCTATTGAACATTTCCCTTTCAACATGCTTGTCTCTTTAGATCTATCTAAAATGGCTAAACATGTTGAATCGCACGCCGAACCAGCCCGTCTACTGGAGGGTCTACACATACTTGCACAGCAGGTCGCACTCATCGAGAAAGATCCATTCATTCAGTTATTGCAGACTATGAAACTCCAAATGCTAAGGTTACTGCCTATATTTGGAACATAGCCAGGAGCCAAGTCAGCTTTTAGCTAATGACTTGGTATTGTGCATCTATACGACCACACGACAAACAACGCAATTGAACCTACCCCCAGTACAGTAGTAGCAGAAGGTTAAACGTTGTAGTTCCCTTCTTTTTCTAGAAATAAAAATCCCAAACATCCTCAAGTCTCATCTCTCTGCGTCGCGAGGGTCTCCTATCAAGTCGATCGCGGCATAACAAATGTAGGTTCCGTTGCTCATTGCTCTATGGCAAAACCTCTTAGTTGTGGATAAAATGGTGAGTCAACCGCGCGCCATTTCATTTAGCGCCTGGAAGTCGTCGCCTGTGCAAGGTCCATCATTGCGTAGGACCGTGTGGTCCGGGATGGCACCGTCTCGGGTTGGTATCTGCACGAAGGTGGTTTCAGTAACACCTGGATATAAGGTGCCGTGGCCCTCTTGACATAGTCGCCGTGTCCGCAAAGAATAAGAAGCTCTGAGGGCTGCCCGGCGCTGTTATAACCGTCGCAGTGCTGTTATCTGGTAGCGTGAGCACCGCCAGACCGCTCGGAACGATGACCCGCCTGATCAAAGCTCGGTTAGCTATTCGCACATTTCCATTGCCCTGAGTGAAAGGGCAGGCCTCGAGAATTGGAACGGTCAGTGGGGAAAAGGGGGGGGAGGACATGCTGGTTCGCCGGGATGACATGAAACCCGCTCTCGTAACCATAAGGAATGACATTGTAGGTAAGATTAGCCACATCACCCAGAACTGAGTATTGAGTCCCGCTAATCCCCTGCTGCTTCAAATTTGCAAAGGGCGCCGAGAGCTGCCAGCATTCGAAGCGAGAATTGTCGTCCTTGGCCCCGATGGCTCAACGCCGCGATGAGAGTGGTGCAGCAGATGAAAACCAAGGGAAAATATGAGCGGAATCGCCACATTATTTGTGTTAATGGTTGGCTGGGATATCAATTGATGCCACTCAAAGAATAGAAAGGGAAGGTTTATTATTTTGAGAACCATCCACTTTTGAGACTCCTCGTGAATTGCAGAGAACCTCTACATCGTCGGATATTTATAATCAACAGAGAAGATGCCACGTTGTGTTCTAATTTTGTATATTACTTGTGAAGGACCCCATGTCACAGAAGGATCAAGTCACAGAAGGATCAAGCCGAAGTAATGATCTTACCCCTTTCATGACATACTTATGAAACTTTTCTATGCCACATTACGTGGTGTCCTGGTTTCAAGAGCACACACAAGATTCAGTAATCTCACGACCGAGACCCGCAGAACTAATTAAAGATGTTGAGATTAGAGTGGCTCCTTCGGAAATGACCGAGGCCTCGTATTAGCTAGAACTGCGTGATAGTGCAAACAGGTGGCACGATGCCAAGCAATGTAGGCCTAAGGTCACTAAACACAAGTCAATGTTCCGGTTACTGAAGGATTATATAGAAGGGTCATAGGGCTCTTTAGAAGAGGATCATCATAGAAGAATCATAATCACAAGTCATCAATTTCAAAGCTCTTCAAATTGAATCCAACAATTCCTGCCACTTACCACTGTTGCAAAATTGCTCCGTTACACGAATGTAAAGGCCCATAACGCAACAGAAGAAGGGTCAAGGGGGATCCAATAGGGAGCTACAGAGCTGCGAGGCGGCGGCTAGCTATAAATTAGGGTCTTATAACTATGGAGACAGATCGGAGATCAGTCTCACATCTAGATAACCACGACCTTTACAGTTACGACTTTACTGTGATCTTCCTTCCCTCTGCTATACAACACCAATCCTGACACCCGAGCACACCTTTATTTTTGGTGTTATTCTCGTCTCAAGTCTCACATCAATGGATTGCGTCGCACGCAAATCCACACGAGAGAAGAAGAAAGGGAAGCCGCGCCAAGTTGTCACCGACTAATCACGATCAAATAGTCACCACACCAAATGTATGTTAAGCTTTTGTTCCTTCTACAACGGTCCTTGACATGGTCTGATGTGACGATTGTAAATAATGCGAAAGATCCTTGTTCTCTCGCTAGTTAGATAAAAAGGGATGACAGGTAGAAAGCGAATTGAGAAAGGGCACAAGAGGGCACTGACCAACGCCGCCGACAAGGCTGCCTCTATTTCTGGAGGTCCCGAGTGTCCACAGCCAGGCAAAAGTCTTACTGTTGGAATCTTGCCGCCAAGCACACAACAAGAGCACGGAGCGAGTCACGTGGTCACCTTTCGGCCACCTTATTTATACGAGTATCGTAGGCCACGTATCTTGACTTGTTTTTCCCCTCTTAGATAGACAGAGATTATTATGAATATATTGCATTTGAATCCGATGATCTAGATAGTTGCAAAACCCTGTGTAACCCACACTTACTCCCCAGCTACTTTGCTTACAGCAAGTTGAAGAGCACTCTACTATGACTAGTTCCGAGGCTTTTGTCATGGAGGACTCCACACCACATTTCGAAACTTCGAAACTCAGGCAAACAACCTTAGTCCAGACCTGCTCTTTTGGTCGTCGTTTAGCCATCCAGACTGGTATGCCGACAGGGTAGTCCACGGGCTCACTGGCACCTTCAGCAATTTGTCGTATATGCCAAGCCTCGTCAAAAATATCCAGCACGTCCCGTGGGGTCACCATCTTACCGCCCGGTTTCCTACTACTTCTAAGCGCTGCTGCGAGGACAAGCGGGCCTTTGGGACAGAGAAAGCGGATCCTAGCGTTGGATCTAAAGGCTTTCGACCAGTATAAATGCAGCTTGCTCAACAAATGCTATCCGTATTCCCTAGCAACCTCTTGAACAGCAAAACTGCATCGCCTTTTTCTCGTTCGATACAGCTATATGCAGGTGTGCTCGGTTGTGTTGACGGACTTGCACTGCTTTGAGCAAGAGGTCTTCGATAAGATAGGCTGCTGACATGTTCGTGTGGGCAAAGTTCCTGATGGTTGCTTGTGCCGCCCACATTGGGTGTTGTGGATTGCGAGGGATGTACGTGTGGATCAATTTCTCGATGGGCAAGTGGCAATATATCCAGTCTATCTAGTCAACTCCGATCCAAAGTAAGCCTTAGTCCTGAATACTTTGTCTTAAACCGAACCCCCGCCGCAGATACTTCACGCGCCGCCCATCCTCTTTTCTCTGTTTCACGGACCACTGTGACTCCTAAATCCATTTATCTGGATACCACTCCCTCTCGCTGTTGAGCGATGCCATTAAGAGCCGCAGAAAGAACTAAGTAATGTAGAAGTAGACAAGAGATCGCGCGCTATGCTTAGCTTTGTCTGAGTTACGGCAATTGTCCAATCGGGCCATTGTAAATATGCCGTCCAGAGGCTTGACAAACCTGCACGCAAGTGTGGTTACAAAGTCATTCAACTCCCGGTATCCAAGGTCCAAAAAGGATAGTGCTCATCGTGAGTATTATTTGATTGAATATGCGTTGAATGGGCGCCGCCAATTCCTGAGAATGTTGGAGGCCGTGCGATGCTGTTGCTGCCGCCGCTGCTGCTGCTGTAGCCCTGGAGAAAATCGCCACGGCTGTGCATCATAAGAATCACATCAAGGCGAAAAGTGATTTCCTTGCGCACCGCATAGCCTCCAGTGGGAGAGTCATGCTCTGCCACCGCCCGGAGATGGCGCTTATTGGCCTCCCATGCAGATTCCAAGCGCTTCCGTAACGGCGCACCAGACACTGCACTTAAGTGGTCATGACCTGCCGAGAAGATACCCTGAACTATAGAATCCTCAAGAGCCATTGCAGCCAGGTTAGGAGCGCCAAAGGGTTTGTGTTCGCGTGAAAGCACGAAGAAACGCTCCTTATCGCAGTTATAGGCCTTTGAGTGCGGGACGCCAAGCTTGGTACAGTTAGGGTTCCAGGGTCAAGCGGGCTCGGGACCCTCCCGCTGACGTCTCTGGCCTTGGATGCATACGTGGCGGCATCTCGTAGGTGAAAAGCGCGAAAATACTCGGGCCTGAGTTCCATCTTGGGAGAAGCATCGCCAGTCTGGGTGTGGAAGTGCTCAACGCAGGATTTCTTCCACAGCAGGGTCACTGGCCTGTCTTGGCCGTTGTCGCCGTCGCGATATGGGCCAGGCATGTCACGAAATCCGATGTCAATCCAGCAAGACCAGGAATCCATAAATTTCGGGTCGAGTGGACGTAGCACGCGATCAATAAGGCGATCTAGAGACCGGTCGAGGCTCGTGTCAGCAAAGGTATTCTTTGTGTCATGTACCTGGAATACCAGTCTCGGATCTGCAAAGTAGGCAAACTCAGCGGTCTCGCTCTAGTTGTCAGAACCCGCAATCTGTCACACCCAGCTCTTAATTCTCGCCAGAAAGCGCCCAGGTAAACGCCGGGTATTGTATATAGGAGGTGAGCGTGGCACAAACGGTCCTCGGCGTGCCACTGGTTGGTGCTGGGTTTCTCCTGTGGTAACCTTGACTTGGCATAAGCAATTGAAGCACTCGACGGTAATTCTTGTCGATGAAGCGCCGGAATGCTGGCGAGGGCTGCTGGCAGGATGGCGCCGTCAATGAGATCGAACTGGCGTTCCAGCGATAGGGTGTACGGGGAGACCACACTACGGGTTTGTTGTGCCCGCTTTGGCTTCACCGGCTTGCCATCGTTCGTCTTGGGAAAGAATAGAAAGACATCCAGAGGTAATTCCCCAACCGAAAAGGTGCCAAGCAAGATGTGGCGTGTGTGACCCAGGTCGACACCATGCGGCTGGATAGTTTGGTAACCCTCTACTGACCGCAAGTAGGGTGGAAAAAAAGACAGTCGAAATGAGTTGTTCTCCAGTCGAATGGCCTGGAGACTTGTCGCGCCGAGCCAGATACTATCCACATCCCAAAATCGCTCGACACGTAGCCCTTCTTTCAGAAGCAAGCCCTCGGAGAGTGCGAGAGAGCGGCGCCGGGACCTCAGCGAGAAACTTCTTCCACTGACGTCCTTGCTTCAAATGGTCATCCTGGTGGTGCTGATTACCAGGCTAGGCCGCTTGTAGAACGTTTTTGACGCCTCCAAGCTCTGATTGAACCCACTGCGACATTCGTTTGATCGAAAAGGCGCCGTTAGACGACGATTCTCGTTGCTCATGTTCCTCATGTTGCTGGCCTATCGTGATGTATATTAGTAAACCCTTGAAGCACTCTGTCTATTGGATTCCAGAAGATGAACGTTAAAAGAAAGAAAGGACATGTCCTGTAGCGGAACAACGTACAGGCACACATGGGAGAACAGGCCTCTCGGAATATTCGTTCGTACGCCACGCTCTGGCGACTGATAAAATCGAGCCCGGCTGCTGATTCGCAAGATTGGATGGCGTCAATAGCCTCACTCGAATAGCTGCGAGCTGGCGACAACAATAAGAGGGGCCTTTGGCTTTGATCAGGTGGAGGATCCACGAGGAGCTGACGCTGTGCACGAGAAAGCGTCGTTCTCTCACTGCTTGTTGTGTTTAGTGGACTCGCGTAGTCATCAACCTCTAGCCAGCTTTCACTCTCATTAACGTGACTATTGACCAAAAAGTTCAACTCTGGTCCGGCGAACTTGGCACTGTCGCCATCAATGTCATGATCTTGGTCACAAACTGACTTTGTCGTTATGTCATCAGCGGCCACTATTGAAGTGGAATCCACCACCGTTTCGTCGAAATTATCGTCATCACTTTCATTAATCCCAATGCTGCTATCTTCGCGGGATTTCTGGTCTGCAATGTTAGCGGTGATGTTGGTTGTGACGACAGAGGCATCCGGTCGTCGCGCTGGTAGTCGCGACGGCTCAGGTGTAACATGAACAGACGGAGTCACTGCAGCTCATATTTGCTGGGATTCGTTGCATGCCGGTAGAGCATCTTGAACGTCTTTCTGACTCGCGTTAATTTGGCTATGCCTAGCTGGGTGTGCAGCACAGGATTAGGTGTTTCTGCTTGTTGCCGCTGAACAGATCCCGCATTCGGCCGGAGAGGAAGATGATGGTCGTTCTTATTGATGGTGACGCTTGATGCAAGCGGTGTTTGGCTTGCGGGAACAGTCCGGTCGGTGGGTGTCGGGCTTTTCGCGTTCGAAGGTTGTATCGCTCGACCGGTTTGTCCACGGATAATAACGGTCCCTGAGAGTCTTCAGCGCTATTGGTGTTGACTTGGGCTTCTTCCTGTTGCTTTTTTGCCTCTACCTCTCTGCGGCATCGGGAGCGCATTCGTTTCCGGGCTCTTTTGTCTTCAATCTGCTCCCAGGTAAGCTGTGGACGGACCATGTTTAATTATATAAAATTTTGGTCTTATGCCTTTTTTCTTTTCTGTATGTAAGAATACCTTGGACTTCTGCAACACAATCCTTACGAAAATAAGCAACACACTGGCAGTTCGTCCTCCTTGGTGTAGTCACCTGTGCATTCTCTTTCCAGTATAACTAGTAGTTTCCTCTTTCCGACCCCTATTCACGCTCGCTAGACGCCACCAATCTATTCTTTGTTTACGTTGACGAGGACGTAGACGAGGCTGCAACTTCGTCGCCAATAAAGCCAGTACCCGTAGGTGACAGGGTGCCGACCGCGATTTGATCCCCAATCACAGGACGAAGCATATCGACATGGTACCGACCGCACTTTGAGGTCTAATTAATTGCTCCAGCCTTGTCTGCCGTCCTGTGTCTGGTGCCGAACAGACTTGTCCCACATGGCTGTCCCACCTTTGGCGCGGATTCACTTGGATAACATCTTTACGACATTATACAGCGGATACACTGATCAAAAAACCCTGGAAATTCTTGCTTTGCATTTTTCTTATTAGTCCATAGCCGTAAACCCCTCCTATTTCGTTTTCTATCTGAGCAATCCAATGTTGCGTGCCCGAATCGACTTTTCCTCCTGCCCACCTGTTACTGAGCGCACTTTTTTTTTCTCAAAGTAAAACTGTCCTCGACCACTCCCTGCCCCCACGACACATTCAATAACGTACCCCTTTGTATAGATAACACAAAAAACAACCTATAGAAAATAAATCGCCTGATAGTCGCTATTACCCTCCTTATTATATACTGCTGTATTAACTTAATATGTTCGCGCATTATAACCAGGCTTACCACATATACTACATTGCTAAGTCTTTCTTCCCTCTTTTACTTTATGACCTCTTATTTAGCAACTTTCTTACTTTATCTGCTTATCTGTGTCTTTCTAATCCTAAATAGCTTATCCCTAGGCAATATTCATATACCTCCTTTGCGTAGATGCGTTTTTCTAGCCCTATGCCGCTTGCTTAGTATTACATTTGCTTCCCGAATTTATTCATTCTTTGCTTTCAAGAAAGAGCAATAACCCGCAACGCATATCCAACTAGGTTCGGCTGCCAATACACATTCTTTGGACATGGTTAGTTTCGTTTGTCATTTCGTTGAGAGTTAAGCCAGGACTTACCTTTCGATCCTTCTATAACCGCGCAGGTTTCATCCTCTAGCTCTGAGCTCTTGTCCCGAAGCTCTTGGCAGCGCTTTAGCAAACTGTCTCGTAGATCATTATCTGCCGGCAGCTCTGTCTCGACCTTCTCACAAACGTCCAACATCTGGTTAAGCCCTTTCACTCTATCCTTCTCCCTTTGCCCTTCAGTCTGTCCCTGCTGCTCCTGCTGCTGTTTCTGTCGTTTGCATGCATCATCCACAGAGTTAGGGTGTCTTTCATCTGGCCCTCCCATCAAGTCTTTTAAAAAACAGAGAAACTTCAAGTGGAGTTCATTTGTGCCAGTCTCGGGCACAATTTCCCCTCCAATTGCCTCCTGAATAGTCTTCATTGTATCGTCAAACCACAGCACAGCATGTCCGACTGGGTGATCCCAAGCCTTGATTTTCTCAAGGAGATCGTGCGCGTATGGTGCCAGCGCTTGGAAAGCTACTAACCCACCCGCCTTACTACCAACCCGAAATTTAGACGATGCCTTACTTTTAGGCTCTTTGCGGCTCTTCTCGTCTGTAGAGGGTTCGTGACCAGAAGTTTTATCGGAAGTAGTATGTTTGACATCAAACAGAATTGGGGTGTTTCTCTTTAATCCGACTGCTTCACCACTTTTATCGGCGAATTTCAGACCACTCTCTTTAATGTCTACACCTTTGAATTCGCTCCATGGTTTATTCGCCCACGCTTCGTGCTTATCGGGGAAATCGGCGAGGTCGTATTGTGGTCCACCCGCCTTGAACTTATCATAAACTTTATTATAGTCTTGATTCAGCCGTTGTTTTCGGTCTTTTTTACCAGTATCTCTGCCATCTGGCAATGGGGTATAGCCAATAACCTGGTCCCATTTGATACCTCCAGTTGCTAAGAACTCTCTCTCAGCTTTATGCAAGAGGTAAGGTGCACCCGTCGAAGTAGTCTTACTCCCTCCGAGGGTAGTAAAAGTGTCGATGAAATTTGGCGTTGCGTGTATCTCGTATAAATAGCACAGATGCCCTGGAGAAGCAAATATTTCTGCTCCTTGAGGCCGGAGTGAGGTGGAAACATAGGGTGACAACATTCCTACACTTAGGCTATTATGTGAGTGCTTATAAACACTGAAGTCAGCTTTTGATAGGTCTTGTTATCGAGGAAGAAACCCGCCTAGCGCCTTGACTTTATCAGGGGACAGGGCATCCACACGATAGACTCGTGATGGGTCTGTAGGAAGTTGGCGTTTAAGAAGGGTTTCAGATGCTGAGCTGTAGTTTGTGTTTTTTGTGTCATATGGAACAAATTTTAAATTGGTATTGCGATTGAGCGACAGGTCTTCGCGTCCATTTACAGTTATGATTGCCGCAATTGCCCTCCCTGCAAACAGGACAAGCAATTTGCAAGACTTCATAACTTGGGGTTTTGCTTTTTTCTGATTCGAAACTGTAGAGAATGTGAATGAAATAGAGAAAATATACATAAGCCACGAAATTGTAAGATAAAAAGATGGTTTCCTGAAAATAGGTAATGCTTGGATAGTTTATACTCCACAAGCCAAGTATGACCAACTGCATTGTATAACTAGTACCACCCGCTGCTTTGTGTAAAATATTAAAGTATCCTGAAGCTTCATAACACGAGTCATTTGAAGTTGCCGGAATATTTCTCAAGCTGTAATAGACTAAGTTCGCACCATGCAAAGTGCCAGACATCTGACTTTAAAGGGCTAGTATTTTTCATTCTGGGTTTGTCAGGGGTCCAAATACTTTTATTGTGAGGATTTCAGACTCCTCGGCAAGATCGCCCTACTCCTTGACCAAGCAGGGCTATAGTTTGCGCGGATTAAGTCATGCATGAAATTGACTTAACTATGCTTTTGCGAGCAAGCAAGTTATTGCGTAGATTTGACTCGACTGCGTTTACGCAAGCTCTGAGTCCAGACAGAGCCTTAAAGCCTGATTAGCCATCCGCATATGGCGGTACTCGAATCGCGCGCATAATCTTTAAATTCGAAAATCTCTGAGCGGAGCCATTGTCCCTAGATGCATAGTGGGTAGAATAACTTTAAGTGCTGGGTTGTGTTAATGCACCCCATGCGTTTTCTTACAAACTCAACCAGGTTAACGTCATTACAGAAAGCCGCATGCTACGACTCGGTAATATAAACATGCCGGTCCCGGTCCCGCATATAATTTGATTTCACTAGCGCAACTGTATTTAAATGATACTAGTCGTAGGGGTAATTCTTCAGGCCCCCGCCCGTACCGACAGGGGGTCCTTTTCGTACCAAAGCAACGTGTGTGCCTCGTAACGGGTGGTAAGCTAAGGGGCTGCAGAGATTGCTGCTCTGACGATTCTGACGTTACTAGTATTTCGTCTGCAAGCCATTAGCAGCAATGACTGCTGCACATCGTGCTGGCATACTAGCTACTAGACTATCTATATAGTGAAGAGGGTTATGACTCCACGCTTCTGTTACAATAGTCCGTAGTCTATTATAGCTACTGCTATCTTCCTTTGGATAGTAGTCTTGAATATAATCCTTCATGTGATTCCACACATGTTCAATTGGATTTAAATCTAGACTAAAAGGCGGCCAACCCATCATATCAATATTCTGGTTTTTTAGCTCGTTAATTGCTCCATCGTTGCTAGAAGCGTTATCTTGCATAAAGGTCTGACCTAGATAGAGACGATTCCAGCCATCCATTAAAGGCACAATCTAGTCAGTATAGCTCTCAGTCGTAATATTCCTTTATTCCTTCTCCCAGAATATAAAGTGTCCCTTTCCACTAGATATCGAAAAATAACCCCAAAACATAAAGCTTATTTTCTTCCATGGGCGTTTAATTATGCAGGTCGGGTCAAGGGCCTTGTCAGATTTCCTAGTTATCCAAGTAGCTCTATGGCTCCCTAGCTGGATCCAAGACTCATTAGACTAAATAATCCGGTACCAGTCAGATACTTCCCAATAAAGATGATCAATTGCCCATGCAAGCCGAAGTCGACGATTTTTTTCAGATATAGGAGGTTTTGTACAAGCCTTATAGCAGCCATAGCCGCGTTTTCGAAGGTTATGACGAATACAGTATTCGCCTACATCCAACCAAGAGCATTAGCAAGCTGTAGATATAACATTCGGCGAGTTTCTTCGCAGCGAGATATAAATTCGACTAGCTCGTCAACTTGCTCGTCGGATAGCGTGCCTTTTCGGCCTGTATGAAGCTTCGGGACCGGATGTCTTATAGCATAGTAGATTTGTTAGAGCGTTAGGCTAGTTATCTCGGCGATCTCTTGGTGTGTGTGGCCGGCTTGCACTAAGACGAGGGCCTCACGCCTCTTTCTCTGCGAGGAATCCGACGTCTTAGGCATCGTTGGAATCGTTGAAAATCGTAGAAAAGCAATGAATTTGATAGCTATGGGCCTTCTTCTAGCTTGTCAAAAAAAGGGAATTGCTACGCGGGCCTGATTCTTACACGGGCCTGACTTTTACCGCTTCTGATTGGTGCCAAGAGTCTCTGTTAACCTCCCATTATTCTGCCGCCTCCACTCGAAGTACCCGAGAGTGACGCTATGAGGCTAGTTTTCTGACTCTCGACATGTTCACTTTTCACTCTTGTAGAAATAACATTTACATTACCCGATTGTGGTTTTGCATTGAATTGAATGAAAGCTTCATTTTAGGCAACTGATTTGATTCGAGTTAACGAGGAGTAAAAATTCCATGGATGACGGTAAATACAGCTCCTGGCAATTGGAGAATGTAGGCGGCTACCTACTAAGACAGTGTTTAACGCAGCGCTTAGTTTAATAAATAACGAGAGGAGAGACAGGTTCCAATTCCTGGCAGAGAGCATGAAAGAAGTTATGGCAAAACACTCAACCAGGCAACCGGATGTGATGATCACAGACTTCGATAGGGCAATGAAAGCTGCCCTAGATAACAAGTTTCCAAATGTACAGCAACAGCTTTGTATTCATCATATCCTTTCAAACGTCTTGCTTAAATCAAAGACTAGGTGGACAGGTGAGCGTGAGAACAGTATTGGCCATAACATCAGTGACGTTGAAGTTAATGACTCTCAGATGCAGGATGGGCTGACCGCCATAGATAAACATCTGATCAAAGACATCTCAACCAGCAAAAAAGTCCCTCATACCTACCAATGATGTGGAAACAGGTTCTCTATGCTGAGACAGAGGAAGCATATGAGCAGGCATGGAAGGATCTTTGTAAAGACGTGACGTGCCTATGTGTCTCGACGGGATATTCCAACAGAAACAGTGAAGTACGACAAAGGTGTGCCGCGCGAAAAACTCGCAGAAATGCCTGTAATATCGCGTATTGTAGGCTCTAACCACAGAAGACTTGGCTAATGTGTGATAAAGTGGTGAAATCCAAGGTTTGAACCAACGCAGCATGGATTGTCCAGGTTTTCGCTGCACATCTTGCCAACGGAAAATCAAGCTGTTCCGTTCACGAACTGCTTCCTCTTCCGCTCAGATGAGGTTCTCTTGATATGGCCAGTCATCATGATGCTTCTATATCTATGTCAGGCCCTTCCCGACCCTCCTCTACTTCAATTTGACAATATTACTTGTCTACGTTGCGCTAGTTGCGTGTATTAAAGACTTGTGCAGGGAACTGCCAGGAATTGACCGAGCAGGCCAGTCCTGAAGATCGATCATCTTGAAATTGAATTTCATGATCACATGCTCCTGTCTGCTTAGCAGGCAGGAGCGTCAAGAAAAAAACAGGTTAAATATCTCTTGAATAGAACATTGATAAGAATATAGATTCTAAGTTCAGAGTTCCAACTTCTCGGCTACTTGTATTGAACTTAACGAGCTATATAGAATACGCTTAATGTTAGCGCATAGTGCCTCGCCTGCCCACATTCTTTATCGTTCTTCTGTTCAATTTCTGCAGTTCTCAGATACAGTAGGATACGCTTCTATTATCAATGCTCTCAAAGTCTCCCACCACCCTTTGTCAAACAAAAATAAATAATGGAAGAACTAAATTAGACCACCACTCTCAGATGTTCACTCCTTCTCAGCATTGGACGCGTGGGGAGAATTGGAATCGATTGAGTTGCTTTGACCAGCTTCCTCTTTGGCTTTTTCAAGAACAGCCTCCACGAGTTCCACAAACTGGTTCTTTTCATCGATAGTGTTTCCTTTTCCATCAGCAGTAGGAGCTTCAATAGGCTCGGAACCCGCAGAAGAGACAGAAGTTTCCATGTTAGGAGTGGTCGCAGGCGATGCCGTCAGAGCAGATGTAGCGACTGTTTTATTATGAGCTTCCTTTGGGGAGGAAATTATTTTTAGGGTAGATTATTCATGGCAGAATTCACAAGCAAATACAGCAGCAATGAAAATGTGAACCATTCTGACTGGGATATGAGCAGTTGCTGGAGTAGTGTGTAGGGAAACGAAAAAAAGTTGAGTGAACTAGCCAAGTGTAAAGTGCAAACAAGATCTGTGAAGGTGAGATGGACCGGTTCCTGTGAGAATATTTGTGACAAGCACGGACAAGACTTGAAGATTAATTAGGGTCGGGGATTGTACTTATAGGGGGACTTAGCCAAAGCTCAATCTGTTTGTTCGTTCTATCTAGACTACATTTACCACTTGCAGGCCCAAAATAGAGGAAAAATTAAACACTAGGTCAACTTGCTTCCAGCATTATTTACGCAAAACTGTGGATAATGGATAGGATACTACACTATCTTCTACAAATGCTAAATTCATGCTGTCACGGTGTACCAACTGTAATAGATACAGAATAAGACTCAATTAAAAATGTTCATTAGTCGGGCATTGAGAGCATTGACTGAAACGCTAGTCCAATCGATTCATGGCGGATATTGTGGGAATGCCTGAAACTGTTGGAGAACATGGAGGCTAAGAGAGAGATATTAAAAAAAGGCGGAAATACGAAGAAAATGGGCCGGAAGCCGAGAAATGCTCTTAGTTGAAAATCTCGACGTTTAATTATTTTCTCTGTGCAGATACTTAGTTACAAGCCGGTAATTTTGCGAAACTTTAGTTGTGAAACAGTAGGATAAATAAGCTGGTGTGACGGCTGTGATTGGTCCCAGGGATAACCTAGTCGTAGATGTATGTTGGCAGCCACACTAGGACGTCGTATTTGAGCAATGGGGTAAATGTCACGTCTGATGATAGACCGAAGGTCGTAATCAGGTTGATGATTTAGATGGACCAGTAGATTCAGGTAAATGATCGTGTTGAGAGCTAACTAGGGACAGTATCTATCTGTGGTGGTAAAGTTGGCAGGGTCTATATACTATAGTGATCACGTAGATGTCTGGTGAGCACACGGAGTGCTCACTTACATGCGCGTGAGCGCGCCTTCATTGGCCTTAGCTCCGACCTTTATCCGACATATCCCTTGTGCTCGCGCGGGGTGGCTCATGCAGCCGGCCCATGCGGCCTATTTTTACTAGGGTCGCAACAGCCGGCTAACCCACAAAAAACACATTAGTTCTCGCCAGTTTTACCCATGCGAAATTCTCCCCACCTTGTCGCGTTTTTACTACTTCGATTTGTCTTTTATCATCTACCTGTTGGGTTGTCGTACACTTTACGTTGGTTACTTTTTGTGACCAAGCAAAATACATGGCGCATTAAGATATTCAGCGCTCACGCTTCCGAAGTTCGACTCGAGGTTATCCTTGAAGAAATCTAGTATAATATGCTATTTAAGGCTTTTAAAGTTATTACTTACTCTAACTTTTACCTTTTATGCTGTCTTCCCCGGGATTTAAATAAAAATAACATGAGCCGGCAGCACCGCATATACATGCTTGATATGCGAGGCTGCCGTACAGAGCGCATGAAGTTGAGAAGTCATGTAAGCGCATGTTATTATCACGAGGCATTAATTCAGTGGGGCTCCTATCTTATCAAGCCAGGGGAGCATTCTTTGTCAATGCGGCGCTTCGGTTCAATCCAACGTGTTTCGTTCGATCACCTCTCCACGCATTTGACCGGTGCCAGTCAAGCGCATAAAAGGAGAATCGAGTGGGGCAGAGTGAGTTGCGACTGTAGGAAGTTTTTACGTATTAATTCCCTCCACACCAAACAGTCATAACTGGAATAAGGACAAGCGCTTCCATTGGAGCGCTAGACTGGCCCTGCTAGCCGAAATTTGACGTTGTGGCTCGGTAAACCATGTAATGCGCAGTGACAGGTTAGATGAATCATGGGCGTCATGCAAAAAAACTTCACAGTTTCTCGTCTATTTACGAAAACTTTTTTAGCTCACCTTATATAGAATGATGTCGGAACAGCTGAGATTGGGCTTTCATGCTGTGGGACCTTACTTCACAATGCATGGATCGCTGTGTGGTTATTAAATCCCTACTGCTGTCAGGCCACATTTTATTTAAAGCAGGATCATCTGCCGAATTATTCGTTGTACGCCGGGAATTCACATCAGCAGCCCATCTCCGTTCTAAGTGCAAAGCTACCACCAGTCTGCGAACACCTTTTCTCATTATTATTGGATTCCACTTTTCAAGAAACAGTTGCTCGAAAATGAAATATACTTGTGTTTTGTCTTTCGTATTTACCGCCTTGGCTGTGGCAAATGCGCCACTAAGCAAACAGACGGGTGCAAAGCAACCCCAGCCCCAAAACAGACTTACCACTGACGATAGTATTGAGGGCTCTGGGACAGGAGACAACTCGCCCTCGGAAAGCCTCACAAAGGGAGAATGCCAGGCGAAAGTCACAGACAAGGCAAAAACTGCATGCAAAACCACGCCGGACTACCAGAATTGTCTCGAAGGATATCTACCAGAGTACAAAAAGTGCGGAAATAAAGAGAAAACTGGCTCTGGTAGTGGAAAGAAGACCATACCAGGACACCTTGCATATGTTCCTTGAAAGATAAACAATGCTTCGTCACAAGGACTCAAGGATATAATATTCCCCATGTCTATGAAGGACTCCATCCAGCAAGAAGGGTGGTATTTTGCACAGAACTTCCTATTTAAAGGTGCGTCAAAAGGTGGATACATTGGACTTCAGCCACGCGAGCAAAATGCATCTGGTCCTGTTATTCATGCTGCGTTTTCGAGTTTTATAGACGGAACAACAAAAAACGATGCTAATTGCTACAATGGCGCTGATGGCGGGCCTGGGGTTAGCTGCGCTGTCGATATAAATGGTGACTATAAGAGCACTTACGAATTAAAAGTCCAAAATGCAGAAGGGAAACTATGGAGCGGAACTCTTATTGATACGGCCACGGGGCGCGAAACTCACATTGGATCGTGGACTTTACCAGCAAATACAGCTGGGATGAAAGGTTCTTGGCTCGGCTTTGTTGAGTGGTGGCCGTTTAATGACCGCAAAAAAAGTCCGACGTGTAATTTGTTGAACCAAACTTCAGTATCTTTCGGGATACCTAGGACTACGACATCAGGCGCCGGTTCTGGAAGCTTGGGTGATGCATATGAAGTCTATGATTGTCAAGGGGAGCAAAACTTCAAAAGTCAAAAAATAGCAAACAGTGTTGAAGTCACTGTTGGGTTCAGCACTTCAGGCCCAAAGGCTTCCAAGGGTACTGCCAGCAAATCGTCCTCGGCATCAAAGAGAACACAATATTAGCCCATCTATAAAGTCTACATATTCAACGCCGAAGGATGAAAAGCATTAGTTGGCCGTCAGGAGGTATCACTAAGAGTTTGAATAGAAACATGGAAGAAGAATACATGAGTCAAATCCTAGAAATCCTAGCTTACAAAAACGATCAAAACGGGAGCTCAGAGGTTCACGGGTAATCGTGGATCGAAGAATTATATGTAACGGCTCTGACTGGTCCAAGGGATTAATCTAGCCCCGATGTATGTTGGCAGATCTTTACAGGATGTCGTACTGAGCAATTGAGATGCGTGTCACGTCTGATGATAGACTAGAGGTCGTAATCAAGTTGATGCTTTAGATGAACAAGAGATTCAAATAAATGATCGTGTTGAGAACTGGCTAGCTATCTATCTAGAGAGTGAAAATTGGTGGTACATATACACGGCGTTCACCGTTGGTTCACCCTCCGTTCGGGTGAACCTGTAGGAAGCACAGGGGCTTTGAGCAGCTGGTACCAGAAGGTGAAGCAAGACAATAAGCAAAAAAATGAGCAAAAAAATTCAATTCATTCGTGAATATCTAAGATAGAAGAGGAGAAAGAGGAATGCCCCTGAGCGCGCCGTATAAAAGAGGCGCACTGGAGTGGCCACCTGACCTTATCTGCGTGCCTTGACGGGATATTCCGACCGGATTAGGGGCCGTGGGTCTCGTGAATTGGTTGTGCTTGAATTGAATGGAGCTGCGGCTGTGTTTTTTGACTGCAACACCTAACATTCCTACATAACGGATATATCTTCACGGTGGCCAGGCATCGCCCAGTCGGCAGTGCTGCGGCAGAAGTTATGCATCCTACAAGAACGTCATTGCCAAGGTGGTTTTGCCAATGATTTTCGTCGTTGAGGTACACAGGAAAGAGTCCAACAGTCTTGTAGTTCATGCATGTGAGGGCCATTGTATATCTTCATGACGACCTACGTTGTTGTAAAAACGCAAGCTTGAGTGGTTTATGTAAAGCAAGTAACTACAACTCAATCGAAAGTCTCGTGAACGACTTACAGAGACCCTTTGGCCCTTCATCGGTTTTTTTTTTTAACACACATATATATATATATATTACCTGAGTTTGTAAGCAAAGAAAACTTATGATACTCCGGCAGGATAGCTTTATAAAGCCTAGTAAAGCTTGATCTGACTTTCAGACTGCCTCATTTTAAATGGGAAATGGGCGTGGCATATCAGGTGGCAGCCGATCATCTATACAACTTTCATAGCTGCTAGTGCTATTAGTGTATTGTTTCTGTTCAGGGTGATTCTTCCATATTTTGTAAAAACACCAGGCGTTACTGCCACACCACGGCTCAGTAGAAGGCACCTTCTTACTATTCCCGGAAGAGATAGCAATGCATTTTGGCCAGGATTCCTCAGTCCTTAAAGGCTCGGGATAAAATGGCAGCCCGCCATTTATCATCATAATAGGGTTAGAAGGAACAGCTAGGGCACGATACTTTCCCCAGAGCTGATGCATACGCCTTACTTGCCCGCTAGTAAACTCAGTCCGGCATGAGCTATTAAACAGTATTAGCAATAACTCCTGTCTGTAAGGGTAAAGTTTCGTACTCAGAGCTATAACTCATATAATTTTCCACAGGGTCATAACCATCTTGATCAGGGCAAGTATCACTGGGAGCATCGCATGTGTAGCGATGCCTCTCAGGCCTGTATTCGGCCGGCGTGTCGGCAATAAAGTCTCCTGGGCCGTCGCAATCATCGCCTTGAAAAGTATGCATTAGGCCTAGCCAGTGACCAACTTCATGCGTCAACGTAGTTAGGTAATCCTTGAGTGTGATTAAGTGCAACAAACATCCATCAAGCTGGAGACCATTTGGATTCTTTAAGCCATCTGGATATCGCGCTCTACCGACCGCATCGCCAGATAGGCTTAGACCATAATACAGATTAAGCGTAGATTCATTCCCTGTATGAAGCGCTTGTTTCATCGATAACTCGTTTTGGTCAAGAGAGAGCCAAGATGAATTCTTAACATATGATGGAGGTTTTTTTAATGTAAAAGAAAAATGAGATGAACGAAAATTGTTGTTGAGCATATTGATTTGGTTAGTAAAGACGTTTTCCTAAGAAATAATAATTTAGTATGATTTTTACACTAGAAGAAATTGTATGTATGACATACATTATATTGTGAAGAGTTGTTATCTTCCATTATAACGTGTATGTATACGTCTATATTCTTAGGCGAAGTGTCAATAAAGCGATCAAAAGCCGTTGCGTCAAACTGATAATTACGACGGCCAAGGCTTTTATAAGGCGCCGATAATTGTTTATGGATTGTTAAGAGTTCTTGAGAAGGAGGTCGCGTTCCACAACCGCCTCGAGTCGTGTTGATATTAGCGGCTACTGCAATCGCAGCCGCAATAGAGAAGATAATGAATGATAACATTGAATTTTAGTAAGTAAGTATAAAGAATAATGTAAGGACATCCCAAGACTCACTTGGCCGCATGCTATTCTATTTATGTGTGTACAGAAAAGGGAAAATAACCTAAAGCAGATTACATAAAAGTTGCATCAGTCACCCAGAATTTTATTTATGCATCGTAAGCCTTAAGTTGCATGGACCCATCGCATCAATTCTTTCTCATATTTCTTAAGCATGACTAGTGCGGCTCCGCTATAGCTATTAGGTTTCTTTTTATCTATTCAGCAGTACTAAACTGTTTTACAGGTTCGCTCATCTCATTAGTCCGTAGCTCCGCTGGCTCCTCTGGCTCCTAGTCATAGCGCGGGGTGACTCGCGCAGCCGGCCCTTTATGCAGCCTACTTTTTAAATCGGTCCGACTTTATTAATCTCTTCACTCTCCAGAGAGCCGTAGAGAAGTTAGTGCATATCTCAACTTAGAGCACTGTCGACTACGGACTCTCGCACAGGCATTGAAGGATTAGACGAGGCGTTCTCTTCTTCTTTACATCCTGACCTTGAGCTGTCATGATCAACCCAAATAGCAGCTAACTCAATCCTGCCGCCGGAAACAAAAATAGGTACTACCATCCTTAGTTGCCGGTCCTAATCAGCCAATTAACTAGTGGTAAATCCCGACTCCGGGCGTCAACATGCGTAATCCACAAAAAAGTGGTGCGGATTACATTTTACCACTAGTTACACACGTAATTACATACATACATACATACAGCCAAGACTCCTGAAGCATACCATTACTTATCTCAGTTTAGGCAATCGTTTTGACCGCGAAAATGTTCATGCAGGGATTTTGTACTGCTGACCGCGAAACTCAAAAGCGAACTGTGCTGTGACCGCAAAACCACAAAACCAAACAAGTGCCTTGATCGCCAGACCGCGGAATGCAAGAGCCATTCAGACCCGACACTTTCTGCCAGCTAAGCACCAATAAGACCCATAGAACCGGCCAGCAGTCTTTATTCATTCAGAGGATGCCGGTATTAATCCATCATCTATTTACATCCAGCATCGATAGATAGATGCAGACAAACTCACCAACCAGCGCAAAACATCAAGCCGTTACTAAAAAAGAGTGTCAATAACAAGTTAGACCTGAGTCACCTGTGGAAAAAAAACATTCCTTTGCTCAAATAACATAGCTATCAAAGATTTACAGAAAATTTCGTTGCCATGCTATGAATAACCAAGCCATCCATGCCATGTAAGCCCAAACTGTCCAGAATTTGACGCCAAGGAGTAAGGGCTATTCTCAAGACGTTTTTGGAAGTCGGCAAATTTCCTTGCAGGGGCTTTTAATTCAAACAGAATATCAAGCTCTATGTTGGAAAGGCCTTTTGTCTCAGGCAAGCGAAAATAACACCATACAAGACAACAGAGAGCCGTCCCCAAATAACCAAAACATGCTTTGCCTCCTAAATTCCAGACTGTCGGGTTCAGCATCACAAGTGATGTTATATTGCTGATGATAATCGCCGCATTGTACGTCACTCTTGCGAGTGCAACGGTTTTGACTCGCATTCGGGTGGCAGGAATTTCCGCCATGAAGATGTAGCAAATCGGACCAATGGTCATGTTGTATGCACACGTAATGGCAACTATTAGTCCTCCGAGTCCCCAGTTTGTGATATATAAGCCCATAAACGCCGTGGAAACTGTACCACCAGCCGCCAGAAGGACAGATATCGTCAAGAGGCCTGAGAGATATAATTTTCGTCTCCCAACGAATCGAAGAAGACCCCAAGCTGCCATATTACCCAGAATCCCCACTCCATACATTTCCAAAGAAAGATTAAAGGCATCCAGATGTCCCAATCCGGCTTGCTCGAAGAAGTAGGGGGCGTAACCTACTAATGCATAGCCACACAATGCCTGACATACCCAGGCAGTGCATGATATCTCGGTTCTACGACAATTTGAGCCTCGAAAAAGATCGGCATACGTTGTTCCTCCAAAATTTAAATGCTTTTCGAGCTTATTTGTGTGTTTCATGATGGCTATAGACTTGTCGATATAATGCTGGTTCTTGCCGCAGAGTCGATTGAGAGCACGTTTGGCATCGTCAATTCGATCATGACGGACAAACCACCCTATTCAGCACATTGATTTTAACGAGCATGATTTCATCAGTTGTCGCTAGAAGCGTAAATGAATCATCTCACATGGACTTTCTGGCGCAAAATGAACGCCAATCACTAGTGGCACTGCCCACGCCGATTGCAGCGCAAAGGGAAGGCGGTAGACCAATTCAGAATTGTTGTTCACGAGAACGCGAAGAACTCCTGTCCCCAACAGCTGCCCAGTTAACCAACACATGTTGACATTACTAAGCATAAAACCTCGCATAGTTGATGGTACCACGTCTCTGGCACATTGTATGGCCTGCAAAAGAGGATTTTTCTATTCCTCTGACCTTCAGACCAATCAGAGCAACCTTAATAATCTACTCCGTATATATAGTGCATACGTAAGAAGTTTTTTTTTTAAATTTTTTTTGGATCCAACACCTACCCAGGGGTGCTGGAAGCCCCATGCAGCCCATCTTTCCGTCAATCACCTCAAAGGGTTATGTCCACCTGCATGGGACTTTTGTGAATCTTTCGGATTACCTCCGCAATAAAAAGTGCCTCTCCAAAAGTTTTCACCCTGTTCTGTGATGGCTCATGCATCCAACAAGCGTTTGAGCATTTTTGTTCACACCCGCAGCAGGATTTTGCCCTCGTTGGCGGAATATGCTTGCGGACGAAAGAATCGATAAATACACCTAGCCTGAATTAAAATCTAGCCTAGCCCTGCCTCGCACCGGCCGACTCAGAGAATTCTGGTTATGGTGAAGAGCAGCCGTCGACTGTTCACATCCTCGACCGGGCTGTTCGGGTTGATGCCCACCATGTCCATAGAGCCTACTACCTCCCATTTTGTGCCTGTAGCCTCGCCCACCTCGACCCACATGTCTGAGAGGGATTCAATATCGTGACGGAAACTAAGGCTCCCGTCATCAATGGCGGGAACATCGCCCGGTTGAACGCTGCCGACTTGGCGGCCGACGATGATGCCCCCTTTTCTGACCAGTCCGGTAATCTTCTTGGCTGCGGTGATCTGGTCTTGCAGGGGAAACAGGTGGAAGAAGGCGCTGCAATGGATCACGTCGAAGCCCCCCCGCTCGAGCTGCGTCCAGGCTGGCCCTTGCGCGGCACCTTTGAACACGTCAGCCACCACGAAGCTTGACCGAAGCGTCTGGCCGTCCAGGAACAGATCCTTGCCAAGATCCATCAAAGGGCCCGCGATGTCGAGCCCGACCAAGTTCTCGGACGGGACGCCGTCAAGGACCAGACGGCGCAGGTCCTGGCCGAAACAGCACCCAATATCGAGATACAAAGCGCCGGGTGACTTGAGCCGCTGGACAATCTCGTCGTACAGCGGGTGTGTGATCAAGGTGAGTATGGTAAAACGGTACAGGCCGATGCAAGGATACGGGTTGGCCTGGAATCCCTTGGCTCTCTAAGTAAACATGGTAAGAGTGGGCGATTACTAGACCTTGCTCTTGCCTCTCACTTACAATATCGTTCACGTGCGTGATAACTTGGGTGGTGGGAATCTTGGAGTACTTGACTAGGAGCTCGTGCATGGGCGCGTTGATTTCTGTCAAGTCCTCCTGGTACCAGCCTCGGTTCCGCTCCGGGCTGGACGTTTCATTGGTAGCAGCCATATCGGGCCAATGGTCTGGAATAATTAATGCGTGACTGACGAGAAAGAATTCGTAAGCTAGAACGTGACGAGGATCTTATGGTGATGGGATGGCAAAGGAGCAAGCGTGAGGTGCTAAGATATTTATATCACTGGATAGAGAAACAAGTGCACCATTCAACTGTTGGCTGCCATTAAAACTGTTGGCTGCCATTAAAACTGTTGGCTGCCATTAAAACTGTTGGCTGCCATTAAAACTGTTGGCTGCCATTAAAACTGTTGGCTGCCATTAAAAACTGTTGGTTGTCGTTAAAAAACTGTTGGCTGCCATTAAACTGGAGGCTGCCATTGCAACCGCCAACCCGTCTATGGCACTGGACCGGACAGCTACAGGGGGGTGCAATAATTTCCAACCCAGCTCGAGTACCGCAGCTGACCTCTGGGGTTGGGAAATCATGCACACAGACTGTAGATAAACCCGGAGGACCGCGAAAGATGTATTTTAGCCATATAAATACCCTTACAATCTGAGACACGCTCGTCCTGACTTCCTGCCTTAGACCCAGAGGTTACGTATCCTCTTCCTTAGTGGCTATGTGCAATCCACGCACACACGCGTTATCCAACACCTTCAGCTTTATTAGATCCCGTTGCCCAGTAGCCTCATAGACACATCCTTCGTGCTCCTCCAGATTTAGGA
Source organism: Conoideocrella luteorostrata (assembly GCA_032433595.1). Taxonomy (NCBI): domain Eukaryota; kingdom Fungi; phylum Ascomycota; class Sordariomycetes; order Hypocreales; family Clavicipitaceae; genus Conoideocrella; species Conoideocrella luteorostrata. The sequence goes on from JASWJB010000228.1 coordinate 69,193, forward strand.
GACAAACAAGGAAGCGACCAACATCCGGATGAATGCATTACTCCAAGGAAGGAATTCCCCGTGGATTTGGAAGGCACAAGACATCAATCAATTTCATCTAATTTCTACCATTTTCCACTGTGTCCAATTGCTCTATGATTCTGGTCTCATCAACGTAACACATGGGGCTGCTTGGATGGAAGAAAAATTAAGAGTGTGCCTATAGATTCAGAGTCTATTACGGGATAGTAAGTGTAGTCCAGGACGGTTTTGAAGGGTTTCTCCCACTGACATTGTCTTGGGCTCATATTTTCGCAGGTACTCAACGCGGCTGTGTCAGTAATCTTAAGTCTCAGCTAACCGATCGAAGCGGTTGTTAAATATGGCGGCCGGGATGGCTGTGCCCCAAGTCAGGCCAAAAGATCAAAAAAATGCCGAGGCTGCGGCGGCGAGGGCAGTGTCAGACTCAGCAAGCGGTGCTATGACGGAGGGCAATAATGTCGGATTAATAAGCACAGCTCGTGCAGACTCGACAATTTGTACGGCAACCTAGGTACTAGTGCTCGAATTGTCGTCAAGAAAGGTGAACAAGCCGAATCCGATTAACATGAGGGCGTAGCCTGCTAGATGGATAGCGCGATAGCGGCCCAGCTTAGACATTAGAGCACCGCCCAAGGAAGCAAAGGGAATAAGTATCAGGACTGTAGGCAGCAGCTGCACACCCAAGCGTGGCGGCATGGAGTTGAGTACACCTTGAAAGTAGATAGGCAGGAAGAAATTGGCCCACATAGTAACGATGCTATGTATAAAGGTGAGGAAAAAGACAGTTGCGCTGGTACGATTTGACAGCGGGTGGAGCGGGACGGTCGGGTTATGGGCGAGAGGCGATGCTTCAAAGAAGACGAAGCCCACGAGCAAGGCAATCCTATTTACCAGGGAGCGAGCACTTGGTAGGACGACCACGGATGGATGGCGCCAGCCCAAGACAGAGCAATGGCAATAGAACAGATGGCGCTTACAAAGATGACATTTGCCTATCCGGTCGATATTGATCAGGTGGGTGGCGAGCGTCTTCCCCTTGTTATATTTAACGTTGAGAAAGACCACCAGCAACAGCAGGGCGAAGCCTCCAATAGGAAGGTTGAGATGGAAGACACAGCGCCAGGTCGAATGAGTTACAATAACGCCGCTAAAGAAAGGTCCAAGGGTGATGCCAATAGCAATGAGACCGAAGATATTTGCAAAGTAGGTGCTATGTCCCTTAGGTCCCTCGCTCCAGCAGGGGAACTAAGTCGCAGATGATGATCTCAGCGAGGACATTAATACCACCAGCTTCAATACCTTGTATCCCTCGACCGGCAACGAGCATGTCATACCAGTAGCGCCACCGCAGATGTCGCTGCCGAGTACAAAGGCACCCGTGTTAGCAGTAGTCGGCCACCGGCGCCCAAAGACATTGGCAAACTGTCCGCACACTGGCTACAGTGATGTCCTGCAAGTACGCCGCGTTGGCTAAGCTGGACCCGTGGGCCAATCTAATTCGTCGAAGGGCTGAACACTTACATGACCAGGAAATATCCGTTGACGGCCCAGATGTAGAGATCGCCGCAACCCAGGTCGGCAATGACGGTGGGCAGCGCCGTAGATGTGATGGTGGCTTCATGCGAAGCTAATTGCCAGGAGGACGGCCCAGAAACGCATATCCTTTTTGAGTGCCGGAGCACCGCCAGCCGCCTTGGTCGGCATTGAGGGACCTCCCGTGGACTGATCCGAGCCCCTTGATTCCTTACTGCTTGTCCCCTCCACGGCCGGGGTCGGCATTGGCATTGGCATTCGCCGCATCGTGGTGGCTGTTGCCCGATGAGGGCCAGGTTGTCCCTGCCTGCAGCCTGTCCGACTTTACTGGCATTGTCAACGTCGCTGATGCGGGCGATTGGCCTTGGCCGGGTGGTGGTGATGTTAATAAGGAAGAAACTCGAGTACGGCAGAATATTGGATATCGAAGAAATGCTTTGCCCCAATCTAATGCTAATTAGTTACTGATTGCCGGGAAAGGAGAGTAAGTTTGAATACTGAGATAGTGGTAGAGTTAAACCAAGGTGTGCATGTAGATGAATTGCAGATGCACTGGCACATATGCCTATAAATGTACGGAGATATTCGGAGGCTTTTCGTTTCATTGCGATGCTGTTGGTGCGTTGACCGTCGCATTTTCGGTATGTGTTGTACGGAAGGTTTCTGACAACGCTAGTGCACCTTGGCACTAAGCGGTGGAATTATGCTAAAATATCTCACTCCAGAGCTGGTAAGCGGTGGAATTATGCTGGTATATCTCGTTAAGGCACGCGGATAAGCAAGGGAAACTCTGGAATCCAGGAGATTTCTATTGCTTTATAAGCATTTAAGAGCAATTTTACAACAGTGGAAATTGGCGGAAATTAAAGGATTTAATTGATAGCTTGCAATAGTAAATGAATTGATGGCTGACTTGATGATGCGACAGTCCTTGAGTGCGCTGTAACCACCTATTTATGCTTCTCTTCAGCCCTCGTGTCCGTCTAACCCTTTGACTCTGATCAGCCAGCAGGCTTGTAAATTGGCATGCTTACATTCTAACAGATTAACTAGCCTCACATCGACTTGCTAGCGAATTGGCTTGCCAACGAACTGGCTGTTCTTGGCTCAACAATTTCCGGCAAAACCTGTTCGTGTTGGAATTGATAGGAGAGGTTCAAATTTGTTTGCATTGTTGGGACCAGCTGTGTTACTTAGATGATGGATGCAGAATCCCTCGTCTGACGCCCTCGTCCAAATCCCCCTATAAATACCCCTATA
>JASWJB010000229.1:0-71807 GCA_032433595.1 Conoideocrella luteorostrata
GGCTGCCTTGCCGGCCTGCACCACAAGTCGCAAGGCGCGAGTCAATAAGGTGGACTTTGATGTCGTGGTTGAATAGACGAATTGTGTTGGCGTAGAGTGGATACAGAACACAGCTCGATGTCAATAAGCTTGATGCACGGGGAGGAAACACGTCTATAACATTTGTTTATAACAGACAGACACAATTCCAGCTTGTTATGCCAGTCGGTCCTCATCCGTTTTGTATTACTCTACATTAAACCTTGCAAGAAACGCCGAGAAATATCTATCCCACCATCTCCATTCCCTACGTCAACATCAAGTGGACCGTACATACCGGTATCAAACTCGTCTTGTATCTGAGAACCTTGTCCAAGAGTATCAAAAAGGTTGAGAATGTCCGAGCTAATTTCTGTAGCATCGGGGATATTGGAGAAGAATCCCTGAGCACCGAGAGGAACGGCGAGCGACTGACGATAGCCGGACCAGATTTCATCTTCATTCCGGCTGCCAGATGGACGACCCCGAAACGCCTGTTCGCTCGATGGAACAGGCGCTTGCGATATATTAGAGCTTGCTGGAATGGTAGAGTCTTTACTTTGGTGCTGATAATCATGCAGTCCCAGACTTCTCAGTCGAGGCAGCAGTCCGCGAATACTCTTCCAAAGCCGTCGGCTGGCTATGCTATGGGTGCTAAATCCACGAACAAGTCCAATTGCATCGACAAAGCTCTGCGTGCAAGTTGCAGCGAACACTTCAGGTGCGTGGCATATCGCCATGGAGAGTACGGCGAATGCGCTGAGGAGGAAATAGTTGAAGGCGTTTTGCTGCCGGGAATAAATATCCGACGAAGCGTTTAGATGGACTAAGACTTGCACCGTATCTTGTGCCACATCGACGGCAATTTTGGCACGCCGCAAGTCTGCCTTGATGCTAGTTGCGCTGATGAGATGATGCTGATAAATGGATATTCTGGTCAGGTTCCCGCGAAGATACAGAAGCGCTCTCAGCCGGTAGAGAACGCGTGGTTGCGACCGCGTCGAGTGCAGCGCCCTCGGATGGCGCATCTGGAGGTCCGGCGGGATTGATTCAAGCCATGTCAGGGTGCTCGCGTCCAATGATTGAGCAATATCATGGGGAATCGACTGGCAAGGAGCTCCAAAGGGAGGGATTGCGTCCCAGAGCTTGGAACACAAGCGAGCGTATCCAACCATACATTTCAGGTAGGACGAATCGATATCCTATAAAATAAACGACTTAGCAAATGGACCTGATCATCTTGATGATTCACATTCAGAAGGTCCTCGACTTACCGGCTCCAGCAACGCGGGATCGATATCACGGTCCGCGAGAGCAAACGACAGGCTTGTCCCGAAGCTCCAGCGACGATCCAACACATAACAGCAACAAAATACCTTTTTGGCAACATGCCGCGCTCGAGGATCCTTGAAGTTGTCGTACAGGCTTTTCCGGCGATGCAATCCCATTTCGAGGGTTTCACGCGCAGCAATGCCAATCGTCCTCCAGGCTAGTAACTCATCATCACAAAAAAAGTAGTATATGCTCTACAGGCATACAGTTAGCAGGAGATGGCAATTGCCTATAGTTAGCGGGCCATCATACCAGCATCATGAGAAGCTGAACGCTCTTGATTTCAACTTCAGTCCTTGATATACGAGCTGTGTGAGCCACTACTGAGTCTGCGATGGCAGTGCAAAGGTCGTTTTTGCCATGCGCTTCGATGGCAATTCCAGTTGCCACTGCAATTTTTGCCAGATCTATATCCCTGGCAGTTAGAGCTGGCGCATTGCCATTTCGTTTTAGATCTTCAAGTAATCCTGGGTCGCGAATCAATGCCAGAACATCTTCCGCCCTTGAGGCAAGTTCCATAATGTCTGTGAAAGGATAGACAGATTCTACTTCCTCTTCAAATACTGCGAGAAGTCTGGCCATCTCTTCCGGCGAGCAGTCGGACCAAAATTCAGTATCTGTGGCGGCTACTTCTGTATCTACAGGCGAAGGCGCACCGCTGGGGGAAGTCGACGCTGAAGCTGGTATGCCCATGCGTGTGAGCGATCGTTCCGCAATCATGAGCCCGTACGATGGGCGAGTTGGGCCAACGAATTGCGGATGCTTTGGCACATTGTCCTTTGAAACATTCGATGGTGATCCGGCCATCACTCCTTCTAGCTGGCTTGCAGAAGAGGTTCGCGCGCCGGGTGATTGGTGTTTAAGTTCCTCGACGGTACGGGAAAGATCCATAACTTGCTGGCGCAGCTTGGCTAAGTCGTCACCGAGTACCTGGATCTGGTAGCCACTTCGACGATTTCATTAACAGTAGTCCAACAAGTCTCCCATTCCAAACTCCAGATGTATCTCAAATCTTACCTGTCCCCTTTCTTCTTGATGCTTTGCGGTGGTGCCGCAACAAAGACGCATTCAACACCACCCCCATTGCACCTCTCGCAACTGGTGCCATCGTTGATTGGTATACACTTCAGCTTCCTCTTCTTGCATTCATTACTATTTGCAATAGTTAGCTGCATCTCTCATCAAAAAATTACCAGGCCAATCGCAATACACACGCACCATGCCACGGACGTGTACTTCCCACGCTTGGGTCTTGGGGCGCCATCGGAGCTATGAATTGGTCGCTTCGGTGGCTCCAGATCTGTCAGCGTATTGCTGCCGCTTACCGGCGGTGATGAATCCTCATCCATGTTGGCGGTATCGAATTTTCCGGGACGCTATTTCGGGCGTCATATACCTCCATTTCCGACGATATTGGAGAGCGACGGCAAAACAGGACCTCGCTCGACGTGGCTGGGCAGCGCAGATAAGCAATGAATGGGTCGGACTGGTTCCGAATTTCCGTGGAATTGCAACGTCGGGGCAGATCTTGGCGGCAGACTGGAGCGGGGCGTATTTCAACACGGTTTTAATGGCCACCACGTCTCTGTGTCGCCCCACGAGTCAAGCCATTTGCGGTGCTAGTTCTGGTTTTCAGTGCAAGCTACGCCCCAAATGTCGCTAGCTAAATGGTGGATATATCCCGGTCTGGTGCGGCACGAGAGGAAGGTAAAAAGACGGCTTGGCGCTGTTCAAAGACGACAGCATACGCCAACGAACATGTCCTCATAGCATACATAAGCAAAGATACAAGCGGCTTTATCAACAAACTACAGCCCATCATTTTAAGCCCATTTATCGAAGACAGCAGCCCCGGAAAGGGAAACTCTTGATCCGTCTATCCAAAGCTCATCCACTCGCCATGATTTCATCTGCTGGTCTGACGGCACTGCTTGGGGAACATAAAGCACGTGTTTCCTGGGAGACACTGGCTGTTACGCTTACCCTCGCGCCTTTAATCTACATCGTCGCCAACGAACTTATTCGTTACAATGCGCGAATAAGTGGAATCAAGGGGCCAATAGGGCTGCCTTTAATAGGCAACCTTTGGGACATCCGTGTTAATGCGGCCGAAAAGTACCGCGAATGGGCACGGACGTTTGGCGACGTCTATCAAATACAGCTTGGCAACATCCCCGTGGTTGTGATCAATTCTGCAGCGGCAGGAAGGGCTATTTTTGGTCAGAATGCTCAAGCCATGAGCTCCCGACCGGAGTTCTACACATTTCACAAAGTACGTTGTTGTAAATTCAGTTCGGCGCGCCTGTCTCGTTCTTGCAGGCATGGAGATTGCTGATACAGAAATATAGGTCCTTTCCGACACAGCTGGGACCACCATTGGCACCTCGCCTTACAGTGACTCGCTGAAACGTCGTCGTAAGGGCGCCGCTTCGGCCCTCAACAAGCCCGCGATACAAACGTACATTTCACATCTTGACATTGAGTCCCGCGACTTCATCAAAGAATTGTATGACTACGGCAAAGCCGGCCAGACGCCCACTGACCCCATGCCAATGATACAGCGCCTGTCTCTGTCACTCGCGTTAACTTTGAACTGGGGCGCTCGGCTCAAGAGCCAGCAAGATGATTTATTCGATGAAATTACTCATGTGGAGGAGGAGATCAGCAAATTCAGATCAACAACCGGCAACCTGCAAGATTACATCCCACTCCTGCGGCTCAACCCGATCAACTTTCACTCCTCCAAGGCGAGGGAGATGAGGAGTCGGCGGGACGTTTACCTGACCAATTTAAACAAGGGCCTAGATGAACGCATCGCCAGTGGCAACTACAAGCCATGCATTCAAGCAAACGTTATCCTGGATGAAGACGCCAAGTTATCTAAAGCGGAGCTTACCTCGATCAGCTTGACAATGCTGTCGGGCGGTCTGGACACTGTCACTACTCAAGTGGCCTGGTTCGTCGCATTTTTGTCACAGCATCAAGATATTCAGGACAAGGCAGTTGCAGAGATTCGAAAGTTTTACGACGAAGCGCAGCCCATGTGCGATGAGAACGATGACCAAAAGTGCGCATACGTGGTGGCATTGGTCAAAGAATCGCTGCGGTATTTTTCTGTGCTCCGCCTGGCGCTTCCCCGTGCATCAACTAAACCCGTCTCGTACGGTGGCTACACGATTCCTCAGGGTTCAATTGTGTTCTTAAATGCATGGGCATGCAATATGGGTAAGCTTTGCAGCCAAACCTGACGGACGAAACGCGCACTGACATGTCCAGACACCAACATTTGGCACGACCCAGACGTTTTCCGCCCCGAGCGTTGGTTTGAGCAGCCAGATGCCCCTCTTTTCTCGTACGGGGTTGGATATCGAATGTGCGCTGGGTCGCTTCTTGCAAACCGTGAGCTATATCTCGTATACATGCGACTCCTAAACAGCTATCGCATTGAGAAGCACGACTATGTGGATTGCCACCCCGTCACGGGCAATTCAGACCCGACAAGTTTGGTGGCGCTGCCGCATAGATATCGGGCTATATTCGCTCCACGAAATCCCGAGGCGCTTCACAGGGCAATGGAGGAAACCAATGCTCTCGGGCGCATGGATGACTCCGTTTCAGCATAGAGGCAAATGTCTAACCAAAATTCGCCTCGACCACGACTTGTAACTACCGAGCTACTGAGTGCTAAACAGGAGATCTTTCCCCACTATTTAACGATGCCGAAGTGATACATCACTAATTATGCGTCCTCCGTAGTCTCCACTCACTAGTTATTAAACTTTCCCAACATATTAGCTATACTGTAGTAACTATGCAATATTTGATCAAACCAGCAGGTGGTACTCATCGAGTCAGCTGATACTGGAGGAACCTGCTAATCTCCAAACCCCAATCCAACGTACTCCTTGCAACGGCTCGTGATCGGCCAGTCGCACACCTGTGCACACTTTATCCACACCGCGTTGGTTGTTCGACGGAAGAACAACAATAATTCAACAGTTTAAAATCCGCCATGAGCCCATGTCGTGACGAGTGGTAATACCATTATTTCCGGAGCAGACTGCACTCATTTGACCGGTGCTAAAATACCGCCGCAACAGTTTGGAGAGAGCAGGTGGGTCACTACTTTTCCAATTCCAGGTGTTCATCCCAACATATACTGCCAAGACTCATTGTTTTTGATACCACGTTATATTGGCTTGAATCATTTCTCTACGATAGGCATGATGTTTCATTTAGAGTGTGATCGCGACTAATTACCCGTGCTTATTGCATTTCAGGCATCGAAATGGCCGACCGGCGGGAACGACGTAGCGATTCGGTCGCCTCTGTCCCGGGAACGGTATTACTTCAAAATTGTATGCGATTCTCTACGTGTCTACAGATAAGGCTCTCGATTCTTGGGATACTTGCTAATACAAGGCAAACAGTACACCAATTTTCCAATGGCGTTGCCTTGCATCCTGTCCCCTCAGCGGACCCAAATGAGGGGCTAAATTGGTCGAATCGTAGAAAGACTGTCAATTTCTCACTTGCTATGATTTACGTTCTTTTGACGTTCACGCAGCTTGACATTGGCTTCACCGCTTGGGGCCAGTATCAAGATGAGCTTGGGCTGTCCACAAACCAGCTGAACAATGCAACCGCTCTAAACTATGCTGGATTGGCTGTTGGCAGTTTTGTTTTTGTTCCTCTAATGCATAAATACGGAAGGCGGCCACTCTACCTTTTCAGCACCGTATTGCAGCTTGCTTCTTGCATCTGGCTGGCTTTAGCCAAGACACAGGCCGACATCTTATTGAGCAGTGCTATGTCTGGATTGGGCGGTGCCATTTGCGAGACAATTGTGCAGGTCACGATTTCCGATTTGTTCTTTGTCCATCAACACGCCGCTATGAATGCATACTATTTGCTCTTCACTGGAGCCGGTGCATTCCTTGGACCAGTAGCCGCTGGGTATGTTGTCAATAGCCAAGGCTGGAGATGGATATGGTGGTGGTGTGTGATTTTGTTTGGGGTAAATTTGCTTCTTGTTTTCTTCTTCTTTGAAGAGTCAAAGCATATCAGTGTCATACGAGACCAGGAGGTCGACCGCTCCGATCAAACAGCAAGGGTTATACACCACAAGATGAACGATACCAGCTCCAGTGTCAATCGAGCCGAAGATGAGGCTGCCATTAATTATGCCCAGTCTCCAGCTCGTCCCGACGACGGTATTCCGTTGAAGTCGTACCGCGAACGTATGGCGCTGACCACCTGTACGGGCGGGTCCATCTTTCGCACAATGCACAAGCCGTTTCCTCTACTGTTTACATTCCCGGTAATTGCATTTACAGCTTTAACCTATGGCAGCTTGCTTGCGGTATTCGCCATTTTGACGTCTGTGCAAGCCATCTACTTGTTTAACGCCCCATACAATTTTTCCGCTGCAGGTGTCGGTCTAATGAATATTGCTCCTTTCATCGGGACGCTGCCTGGGGTTTTCATAGGAGGATGGTTGAACGACAGGTCCATCATTTGGCTTTCGAGAAGAAACAGCGGTATATACGAACCGGAAATGCGCCTCTGGTTCACATTGCCATTTACCGTCATCGCCCCGGCTGGGGTGATCATGATGGGCGTGGGATTATCCAAAGTGCGCAACAATGTCAAGTCCTTTATTTGCGGTCTTGTGGTGTACTGACGGTTTGCTCTAGGGTGCTGCGTGGCCAGTCCTTGCCGTTGGGTTCGGCCTTTTCGGTTTCAGCTTGACAGCTGTTAGTAGCATTGTGCTGTCATACGCTATGGACTGCTACCATGATGTAAGTTCAGCGCGAACGAATACTCTTGATGCATACTCACCATTTGTATTCTGCTCCGCCTTGATAAGGAAGATGAGATGCTGACTGTTCGCTGCACAATAGATCATTGGCACGGCCATGGTCAGTATCATTTTTATGCGCAACGCGTTATCAGTTGTCATTCTTTTTGCATTAACACCGTGGATTGAGTCGATGGGAATTCAGAACGTCCATATCCTAACTGCAGCAGTACTATTTATCATTCTCGTCGGCTCGCTGCTACTGCTACGTTGGGGCAAGAAATCCAGAGCATCCACCGCCCATGCATATGAGCGGATAGCCGAACAGCTACCCGATCATAGATTATTTTAAAATATCTAGGTTAAATTTCTACGTTGCTAGGGCCGTTAATTCCGTTCATTGCATCCAAAACTTTCCCATGTCCTCGTTCTCATAATGTTCGTCCACGATGCCTACCCACGCATTACCCACACGCATGACTAGCTAGCTTCTGGGGTGGGATTGTGGGATGCATAGGCATGCGGGGGCTTCAACATCCGACTTTCGTTGCATGGCACGACTTGGCCAGGTCATGGAGGTTGTTTCCTCCTCCAGGTCATGTTGATGCATCTCGCTCTTTCACAGATTCTTCCTGGAATTCATGCGGTTGTTCAGTCAGGCTCCAAAACTCGGTACGCCTAGCAAGTAACTGCTTCCCACACATCACAAAACACACCAAATTTGCGGCGTTGGGTGTTGTAAGTGCCGACTCCGGCCACCGCGCGAAGCACAATGAGCCAAGCTACCAGCAACCAGCCAGAGAAGCTTAAGCGCGACAGGGTTCGCAGCATCCTTCCCGACATATATTTGGGAAGATGGCCGACTGGTCGGTTAAACTCAATTACTGATGTTCCCGGGGTTCTGGTGCACACGCAATCCATTGAGCCTGATGGTGACGTGCATACGGGCGTAACCACCATCTTGCCGCGACGCAATTGGCACGAATACTCAAGCTTTGCGGGCGTGTTCCGATTCAATGGCTGCGGTGAGATGACGGGGGCGCACTGGCTCAATGAGACCGGCCTGCTCAGCTCACCCATTGTCATCACGGCAACATCGTCGGTCGGGGAGGGGTACCGCGGGGTAACCGAGTACGTTTACCGCCATCATCGCAGACCCGATGGAGAGGTGGATCTGTTTCTCCTCCCGGTGGTAGCAGAGACCTACGACGGCTTCCTGAGCGACCCTGCAAGATTTGCGGTTACTCCCAACCATGTCATGCAGGGCATCGAGAACGCGACTGCCGACGCTGTTCCTGAGGGAAACACCGGCGGCGGCACCGGCATGATTTGTCATCGCTTCAAGGGCGGGACAGGATCAAGCAGTCGCATCGTGCAAGGCTTCAATTCTGACGGACAAACGGTCGACTATGCTGTCGGCGTTCTTGTCCAGGCTAATTATGGCGCGGCGGAGACCCTCAGCATCGGCGGCGTGCCCGTTGGTCGAATCCTCAAACAAGAAGGCAAGCTGGCCTCAGACAACGCAAAGGTCGAGCCGCGGAAGGATGGCAGCATCATCATCATAGTAGCCACTGACGCACCTCTGATCCCTATACAGCTACAGCGATTGGCCACCCGAGCCACGGTTGGCCTCGCCAAAGTCGGCGGGTATGGGAACAATAGCTCGGGCGACATTTTTCTCGCTTTCTCAACAGCGAATACGATCCCCTCCGGCGATGTATCTATGCAGAGCAGCGGCCCAACAACTGATTATACTCCGACCGAGCGAACGGTTCGAATGTCCGATAATGACACGTTGAACGGAATATTCGAAGCGGTCGGAGACGCAACGGAAGAGGCTATTTACAACGCAATGTTCATGGCAGAGACTATGACTGGGTTCAGAGGGAGGCATGTGCCGGCATTGAACTTGGAAGATGTAAAACGTATCTTCCGAGGAAGACAGCCTTGAGCGCAATCGCAACCGGTTACAAAATATGCGGACATGCCACTAGTAGACAGACTGTCGGGCGATCCGTGCTCTAAAGATGCTATTCTTTTCTTTACAAATATGTTTAGCCATCAACACATCTCAAAGGTCATTTGTGTCAAAGCTCTTTGTTCCTGGTCGTGACAAACATCCCTGAAACTTGAACAGTCTAAAGCGGCTAGCTACCTTGATTTCATCGCAGTATAGGCACCGCTTGTTCCCGCTACGGTGAAGGAACCAGCGCAAGAATAGCTCACAAGTCTGTCCAACAAATCAGCCTTCACAATTATAAGATATTCTTCGTGTATGGCGTTCCTCGCGTTCATTAACAGCTTTTGCGTGACCCTCCAGATCTTCCATGCAGTAGGGGAGGAATTGGAAGTGGGTAGAGGAGGCGTCGACGCATCTCTTCTCGGCAGGGAGGAGCAGATTCGACAGGACAGATTCAACAGATTCATCCGAGACTGACTGAGATAAAGCAAAGATAATATGGACATGACCAGGGTAATCCGATAAAAGCGTTATCGCAGATGGTGCATGGCAGATTGCAGATACCAATGTGTGCTCACAAAGTTTCAGTACAGTGCGATGCCCAAGGACCTCTTTCGTAAAATCCTCAATTCTGCCAGCAAACATCATCATACAAGGCCTTCTGTATAATTACGTAGCTATGTCGAACCCCAGGCCCCAATAATCTCGCGGCAATAACGCAGGTACTGTTTCAGGACTCCAACTCGAAAATTACACCTGGAACAATCTCTACTTTCGCAGGGCTCGAGTTGTTTCCACGCAACACAATGGTCACGCCAGACGCTCGATCTTTCCCCGAGAGGGACAGAGCATGTTTTGCTGTCGCATCCCCACTGGGTATGCCAAAATGCCACGTATTTGTTGATCCGTGGCTGTCGTGGATGGCGTCATACACTTGGCTAAGTGCACCGAGCTCTCGAGAGTCAACTGTGATAGACAGTGAGGAAATCCCACTTGCACCGCTAGGGTGCTGCGTCTTTTCTGGATCACTCTGGAAGGGGACTCGAAGTTTTCGCGGTGTGCGATCAAGGCACCAAAATGGGAGCTTCCCAGGGTGTAGCTCGTGACGGCTTTCGTCGAGAGCTTCTGCAACCGCCCATTTTAACACAGTGCCGTCGTCTGTAGTTCTGCCACCAGCAATCGGGTCTGAGTATCGGATCGGCGTGCCAGCCTGCTCGACACGTTGCTGAACCGCTTTGAAGTCCCTTTCGTCAGTGAGTGAGTATGCGAAATCAATAATCTGATTTTCCTCAAGACGACCCCAGCGATGATTCTTGCGCTTTTCTGGGTCTACAGTTTCCGCAAAAGCAATGAGTTCGACGTAGAAGCCATCTTGGAATAGGATTAACTTATTCAATGTAGCACCGCCTGTATGCGTTCCTCCCGGAGCAACAACGAAGCTGTCTTGTAATTGATCAGGCAGTTTGAGCAATGTTGCATGAGACACTAAGACCACCAAGTGGTCGATTAGAGGTTGTGGTTGAATCTCAGCAGCCATGCTACCGTCAAGTAAATGCGACTAATGGCGGTAACCGTATTGACAGCAAGGGATCTTGAGGCTCAAGGGATATATGATGATTTTATTGTGCTGGATGAGGCGAGGGGGAAAATCGCACACAAGTGGGGTAGAAGCACGTCAACGTGAAGTGCTTGCCGACCACGTAGGTATCGCTAAGATGTTGGTCATCAATGGCGACTTGCAAGTTTGTAGAGCCACCGTCTTATCCGCTCTCACACTCCATGCCAATGATTGAGATGAAATGCCTCATTGTCCGCCCCGTCGGTCAGGATGAGTCGGCGCAGGGTGGTGGGTACTTGGTGGCAGTTGTCACACTGAATAGCTACAATTACAGAATGACCGGCGCTCTGCAGCGAGGAGCTATAGGTATCTGTGTGAGATGTGCACGCACACTACGAATGGGTAGCCTGGGGCCGGCAATGCTGATGATGCAGGTTCAACCAGCGACTTCTGGAAACTGTCTAGCGCTTCTGCTAGCTGTTGGCCCGGCTCAACACCCCCAACTCACGTATTCCGGCTACGAGTGCCCGGCCTACGATTTCAATACACCTTTCGACGCTATAGAGCTGAGACTCAAATAATAGAAGCTACGCATCGCACTTTCTATGACAGCATCGTCATTCAAGCGGCACTATCAATTTACAACTGATACTGGCATATCACATCTAATTCACCATTTGGATCAGCGCCCATCCTATGCCCTGTGTCGCCAATTGTGCCAAGTCCTTCCGAGTTGGGAGCCTTTGTGGATCGGCAAGCTGGTCTAGATTCCCTCGACAGCGCAGTAAACGACCTACGACACTCTGGCTTCCCCTCCATCCCACTAATGCTCCGTCCCCGTCTCCGCTACAATCTCACACCAGCCTCGCTGTAGCATTAGACGACCCTCCGTGTAGGATAAGCTACATCTCTTGCAGCGCTGAACAATGCGTGTATGGCACAAAACCCAACGGATGCAACTAACAGAATGAAGTCTACAAAACGCACTCGAGTTTTTCGCCCCTACGACTTAGACAAACTGGGAACCTTTCTTCCAGCGCTCGTCATTGCTCACCACACGGCAGCTGCCTATGCCGGTGTCTCACGCGACTGCCTCAACACTCCGTCCTCATCCTTGACAGTATTTCTTGTCGTTACTCAACCATTCATGCTGGGACTTTCATTTGGATCTCTAGGTGCATGACAGCCCAGTCGCTTTCGAGATCGTCAGGATGGAAGCACGTACAACGCAAGTTGTGGCGCCTAGGAGCTCCGGCTATGTTCTATTCAGCCCTGTTCGACCCGCTGCAGTCAGTTGCTCGGCTTCCTCGATTGGTCCTTCAATTCATGCATCCACGGCGTTTTCAGTTGCAGGGGCGCGCGTGACCCCGTCTGGCACACCGCAACGCTACTTATGTTTGACTTATGCGCGGTTCTCCAAACAATTATTTCGTGGCTCGAGCACTGGGCAACAAACACCCGGTGAGTCGCCTGTGACGACCCGGTACTTCGCGCTGCCGTCTCGCTGGAGGCTGGCTGTTTGTGGCGATGGGAACTTCCTAGTTAGCATCTGTTTCCGCCCACGCCAAGCACTACCAATTATCAACGTGTTGCCAGCCTATCTTAGTATATTTAAGCTCATGTTCATCTCCTTTGGAGGGGTTCGTGAACCGCGGCTCTACCTGTTCAACTTGGGCCCCATTGGCAAGTAATGCGTCAGTAGGCTCTCATTCACAGTCCATACGGTGTTACAGCAGTGTCATCCAGCTACCACCAGAGCTTTTCCGAGCAAGTTTGGTGCATCAATGTTGCCATCCAAGGCTACAGAGATTACCATGGCGCAGAATATGAGACGAAATAGCCCGAGCGAAAAGCGAGGGAATCCCCGAACTAGCGCAATTCGCCTTTCCCAATGAGCATAGTTTTGCGAGAACTATACCAGATCAACATGCCGCGGCCCAGACAGCTATCAAGTCGCTAGGAACCAAGTATCTCGGGCGGCCTATCGTTTTACTCAATGACGTTGCATTTCTAGCTCGCTTCCAATTGTGAACGGCACCACTGTAGAGAAGCCCGACGGAATAACTGGTGTGGGCATCACTTCGATGTCTCTCAACAGCGTCGATACTGAGCTCTAGAGGCCACTTTGCGGCCAACAGGGTCCCCATGTAGAGTGTCTCACTGCAAATATATAACCTGACGGCGGTAACAGTCCCGAAAATTATAATGATGTAAGTTTTTCTTCTTGGGCACGACACAGGGCTGTCTATTGTTTCCTACTATCTGGCCTGCGAGAAAGCTTCGTGCATCATCTGTAAGTCCCCTTTATTGAGCTTTAGATTTTGGTAATATTTCGTTCTATAAGCTTATGGCGAGTTTTTAATGCTATAGCTTTCTGTTTGTGATCACTAGACGTGCTAAGTTTGGTTGTGATTTGTAGTTTTTTGGACGAGTGTGAGAGCGGATGTTGTTGGCAGTGTTTACAGTCATGGCGGTAATTGCAGGGAGGTTTCTCTCAATTATCCAAGTTTTACCTTTATGGTGTTGCGGAACAAAGACTGAGCATACAGCCATCGTGATAGCATTTGTTCGATTCATGTTCATTTTCCTATCCTAGCCTCCATTTTATTCTGCCTGTCAATTCTGCTTCATGCTGAGTTTCTAATTGGGGACGATGTTGAACCACGACGTGCAAGAAAATGTTATTACATTAAGTTAGCAAATTCAAGTCCAAACTCTGGCTGTTCAGGTACATAAAGCTATATCAAATTCATAGCGCTTTCTAAACCAATTCTTGTATCTGAAGGCATAATCACGGAGAAGCTCACAACCAACCTTTATACGCTAGATTAAACTTGAAAAATGTGGTAGCCAGAGGAGCTTTTTCATGTGTATTTATCCTCTTAAAACCGCTCATATCTCCCCCCACCAGGTGGCGGCCGGGCTAATATTTCTTCGCTATGTCCTGATGCATTTCTAACGATATCAAGCCACTCATTGGCAGTTTATCTATAACCTCCATCACTGCCCGCCGAGAACATACTAAGAGCATGAATAGTAAGATTTGATGCTTTGAGAGCAGTACAGAAGCTAGAAGGTCTTTACAAATAGCGTGTCAAATGGAGTACGTAGAAATATGCTCTACCTAAGCTTAATAGCCTGGCACTACTGTTCACTAGCTCACCGTCTCGCCTGATGAACTGGGATTTCTCGACACAGTATTGGAATAAGAAGCTTTATTTAAAAGATCTCGGACAAGTTGTAGTCGCAGTGACAGTTGACACTGCAGGACGAAGAAGCTCATGCTGAAACATTAAGTTTGCGCCATATTCAACATTGCAGCAGTCCTCTCCAGTTCCCATCAACACCATAGCTCTCCTTTATTCATGCGAGGATACTTTGGCTTCGGCGAGACTAACTTTCCTGCAAAGGCTGAGTAGGAGAACAAATTACTGTGATTGATGGGAGTCCACGATAGGTTGAAGATGCAGGAAATGCTCGTGGAAATGAATTGAGCGCGTCCTTCTCGGCTCATAAACTGTATGTACATGCGGATAAATATTCTCCTCAATAACAGGCGTCCGGTTATGAATGGTGTAGTCGGTATAGGCTTCCCGTTCTTCTGTGGATAACTGTCGTGGGATGGAGGACTCGTCGTCACCGATTTGGACGGGGCTTTCATTTCCATAAATTTCAGCGCAAGTGTAATTAGTTCCAAAAGCGTCTGAAGCGTTCGGATAAGTCTGTTGGACATCGGTCCCCAAGTGTGAATCGGTTCGAAGTGCAGTTTGACATGGAAGCGCATTTTGTCCTTGAGTTTCGGTTCTAGTATGAGCATTCTTCGAGATGCGGTTCTTTGGCGTCATACTATGACTTGGCGGGTAATTTACATTCGAGTGCATTTCTGCATCCATATGAGGTGACGGTCGTCGCCCACCATTCGATATCGGTGTACCTCTTTGCTCGCCTGTGCCCATAGAGCACTCGGGAATTTTACCAGCATTTTCTTTACTAGTATTATGTCTGTGTTTTGTGATTTTTCTCGACGATTTCTGGCTCCTCAGCTCCTTTATGCAATTGGTCTCATTCTGCCTCATAGTATAGTCCGCGCCCGTCGCCCGCCATGTTTCGTCTTCATCACCATGGTGTCTCAACAACAACCTCATTCGTTCACGAATTTTTGTCAACATGGCGAATTAGGGATAATGTATTGAATGGTAAATCTGATTATTACCGTTGCGCTTACAGAACATAAAAACACGGGAGAGCTACGAAATGAACAAGGTTGGTGTGTCTCAGCGGTGGCAGATGGAGGCATGCGTTTTGGCCGAAAACGGACAAGTCTCAGCAACATCGCATCTGCCAGCAATGCTATAACCAATAAAGAAACATTTCATCATAGGTACTCCGTAGCATCGAAGGAATTGACGGATCTGTTTCTTCTGCCTCTCTTTCGAGCTGAATCAATGACGCGTTTTTTCTTCTGTTTTGAGTTTACCAGAATTTAAACTCGAAGCCGTTGACGCATCTGCCCGATGTCTGCGACCTGCGGGTAACCGCTTTCGATGTTTGCGAACAAAGCGGGGCTCAATTAGCACATCTCACCATCGGATTTCTAGCTTGAAGTTTATTTCGGTTGCGCTCCGCTAATACATCGTACGGGCATTGCGATGTAATAATTTGCTCCGTCGGCGACATTTCAACTGAGCACTGTTCGACTATTCTCCATAACACTTTTTGACGCTAGAACCTCTTTTTTCTCGGAAGCGTTAAGCGGAAAACGAAACGTTAAAATCAGTCGGAGTTGGTTCTGAACATCGCCGATTGGTAGTCAATCAGGCGTGAGTGTTGCCGATGACAATCGTGACATGACATCACATCTCTATTATTTGGTAAATTAGACTTCCCTATGCATCTATCTGTGACGTAGTAGGTTCATTTTTAATTCCAAGCACTAGCGAATGAATTTTTTGCGCTCATTTATTGAGATGCTGCGACTAGATAGATCACAATAAAGTCTAACTATATAATGCTTGATTTGTCCCGCCTTCGTGGATTTGATTAATTCATGCAATCACTCACACTTTTCTCTCTCAAATTAACCGCGACGTATCAACCTTGACAAAATGGAGAAAGCCAAGCAAGCTGTTTCTAACTTCCTCTCCCAGGATGGGAAACACAAGACGACTGTCGATGAGGAAATCCGCAAACCAGTCATTGATGAGCATGTGCATCCCGAGCAACATGAGCAAGTAGTTACAGCTGTCGACCGGGAAATTCATCAAGATCACCACCAAACTATTGTTCAGCCTATCAAGGACCAAGAGACCCTGTGAGTAATTGCCACACAACTCATTCAATCACACTCGTGACTCACATTGCATAATCTCACAGGCCCGAGAAGCACACCTTCAATGCTATCCCAGTGGAACACAAGTCCTTTGAACATGGAGACAAGGCCAATGTGAAGGAAGCTTTGCAGAAAGATGCGGCCAAGTACACCAACAAGTCCACTACTCACGACACTACTCACACAGCTTCGGCTGCGCCGGTTGTGTCTGGAGAGCGTACGCATCACCACGTCCACCACCACGTCCAACCTGTCGTCCAGAAAGACACAATCCAGCCCGAAGTTGTCCACACGGCCGTTCCGGTTCATGAAACTCACCACAACGCAGCTATTCATCACGAGACCACTATGCTGCCCGCAAAGACTATGGACGAGTATACAACCAGCCGTGGTGAATTGGATGCTAATGCTACTCCACGAAAGATCAATGAATACATGGGTTGCCCAACAGTTAAGGATAAGGCGCTTAGAAAGGATGCACGCGAGCAGCAAGTCCTCCACGGACAATAGTTTTGTTTGAACGTACTAGGGATGTTGGAGCTACAGTTTCTCTTGGCGTTCAGTTAGTGTTTCACGCATGTTTGCTCGTTTAAGTAAAAGGTCAAATGAAATAAGATTTTTGGCTTTATGAATGTTCCTTTTTTTCAGCTATTTACGCGATCAATGTTGTTTGCGCACCACCGTAATGATATAATTACATGACACCCACGCTCGCCGATCTGCGGATTACAAGCTTATGCCCGTGAGCGCCCCAACTTCTGTACTTCCCGGCTAAGTCCCACTTCGGAGTCATCGGGACGAAGGCCGAAACTAACAACGCCGGCACCGGCCCGGCAACTACGGAGAGTACTCCTCTCGTCTTTTCTTGGATGTCAACAATTTTGCTCATTTCGCTTCCACATACTCCGTAGACTTCGGTCAAGACAATCCTGCAGTCGTCAGACCCTAAACTGCATCATGCTTGCAGTCCGCAAGCCACTAAAATGGATGTACCACGAGTTTGGTGTTTCTTCGGTGTATGCCTCTGGCTCGGACACTTGGCTTGTGATCCTGGCACGAACCTGCAGGATGTTTGCTTTTGGGGCCATATCTCTCATCATCGCTTTGTTTATGGCATCTCTGCATGTATCGGATTTTAAAATCGGGCTCTTCATGACTTTGACATTGGTAGGCGATGTGATCCTCTCACTTAGCATCGCCTTGGTAGCAGACAAGATTGGCCGCAGGCTTGTGCTCTTTTCCGGTGGTTGTCTCATGATATTCTCCGGGCTCATTTTCTGGGCATTTGAGAACTATTGGGTCCTACTATTTGGGGCCGTTGTTGGTGTCGTGAGTGCCACCGGCGGAGACTTGGGGCCTTTCCGGTCAGTCGAGGAATCGACTCTTTCCCATTTGACAACGCCAAAGACTAGATCGGATGTCATGTCATGGTATGTCACGACATCAACTTTGGGGTCCGCTGTTGGTACAGCGATTTCGGGCCAAATTATCAATTTCTTGAGGAAAGACAAGAGTCGGTCGGCCACAGATGCGTACCACTTAATGTTTTGGGCTTA
This sequence comes from Conoideocrella luteorostrata, assembly GCA_032433595.1. Taxonomy (NCBI): domain Eukaryota; kingdom Fungi; phylum Ascomycota; class Sordariomycetes; order Hypocreales; family Clavicipitaceae; genus Conoideocrella; species Conoideocrella luteorostrata. Next base: position 17,554 of record JASWJB010000229.1, read on the forward strand.
TATTGTAATGGGGGCCATGACAATGACGTGCACAGGCTTAATGAGCCGTCGATGTGAAGCGGACAACTTAAAACCAAAACCTGCGCTAGCAGACGAGGCGGAGATGGGCCTGCTTCAGGATGATGCTGCAAACGAGCCACATATTGAATTACAACCCGGCGATGACGGCACAAGTCGCCTTTCCACGGGAACTAGTCAAGATGGGCATGCCAGTGCCCATGGCCTTCCGTCGGCTAGGAGCTCGGTGCTTTGGTCACAATTCATGAGGCTATGGCATTCAAGTAAATTTGCTCGCATTTCGCCCGCATCTCGGTCCATAGTGTATCAACTATGGATTTTGTTGACTGTTGATGCTCTAGCGGATGGAATGGTGTCGTACGCTTTGACAAATTACTACCTTGCACGAAAGTTTGACTTGTCAGAAGGGTATCTGGGCGGCATCATGTCAACAAGCTATCTTCTCATGGCGGTTTCTACGGTGTTTGCTGGCCCGCTGGCCAAGCGGCTCGGCTTGATCAACACGATGGTGTTTACGCACATTCCATCTTCCGCAGCAGTTCTGTTGTTCCCCATTCCACAAAGTATAGCCCTGTCAATTGTCCTGCTCTATATTCGTACCGGATTGAATAATATGGACCAGGGCCCACGGGCCGCGTTCATCGCCGCGGTAGTCAAGCCGAACGAACGGACCGCAATCATGGGCATCACGGGCACATTGCGAACTCTGGCCTCCACCGTGGGGCCGAGCCTTACTGGATTTCTTGCCGGCACTGATAGATTTTGGATTGCTTTCGCGATTGCAGGTGCATTGAGGCTGGGTTATGATTTAGGCTTGTGGTATCTTTTTGTTGGCCTAGACCTTGCCGCGTTAGAAGCAGCAAACGCAGAGCCGGATAGAGATGGCGAATCGGTAGAAGCATGATCTACTCAAACTTATGGCACAAGAGCGCATTTCTCTAAAATATTATTGGGGTTTGTCTAAGTAGTGAAGATTTGCACTCGTGAATCGTAATTCTTGCCATCTATTTCTGAGGTTTCTCACTCCTGCATCGATAAATGGGCATAATGTCTATCAACAGCGCACTTGCTGAGCCTACTCAACTCGGCCACCAGCTTATCCATCTTGACAAGGTACTCCTTCTCATGTGATGTGACTCGGCGAATAGGCATGCTGCGGATAATATGAGATGCCTTGCTTAATAATTCCATATCATGTGTGGCGAGCAAATGGTCTGGATTTTGAAGAATGTTGAAGAAGAGCACCATTACTGCAGACAAAGGGTAGAAAATAAAGAACCTTGAAAAATCAATTAGTCATTTGGGCAGGTAAGATGGATCGGATGCGGATCCCGAGAATGTAACCTCTCGTCGGTTTCACCACGCCACTGAAATACTTGAAGAGCTAAGAGCTTACCAAAATGCCTCTCCGGCAACCCTATCGGCCGACGCACTCAGATAAATCATAGTTGCCCTGCTAGCCTGGACGGAGAGATCAAAGCTTGACTGCACCCCAAACGACAGCTGCTGCGTAGAGCTGGCTTCCCAATTCATGCAACGACCACTAGCACAATGTATCGTGTTTAACAAAAAGTGATAGTCCAAATGCAGTTCAATTAGCAGCATTCCCTGTGACACGGATTCATGCTGCGCAAGCCTCACGTCCCTTCTGATTGATAAAGATGGAGAGAATTCCTCTGGTATAGACGTACGCCAGCTTTCAAGCTCTTCGTCTAATTCTCGAATAGTTTTTAATAACTCGGCATCCGACATTCGCAGAGATGGTGTAGAGTAGAGGGATGTCACAGCTTTCGATTTGATCATACTTAGCTTCAAGTCGCCCGGAAGCCATGGGTTCTGCAGTCGGCCACTTTTTCTGTTTCTCTGGCGGCCGATGAAGCGATCTTGGACGTATCCATCCGGGAGCGTTAGGTCGCAGAACTGATCATTGATTATTGGAGGCTGTCCCGTTCGCAAGGCGATGTCTTTGTCAAGAACATAACATAGCCAGAACAGTGTTCGCAAATGGCCATCTTCGTGTTCTTGAAGTGTTAAATCGCGATCTCTTGGTACCGATACTGTGGTGGCGTGGCCGCCTAGGGCGAAAACAACCCGGCAAGCAAGCGCGTGATACATGACAGAGGCTTGAAGCCGACCACATAACGTATCGTGCAGCAACTACAATGTATATATATCAGTAGCTGTGATCGCATGCTATGCGGTCTCATCCGCAGTACTGTTCGGGTTGGAGAGTGTCTTACCAGAATAAGCAATGTCTGCAATGTGGTGACACTCGCATCCTCTAAAATATCTGCCACCATATTCTGTGCTGCATTGGCGCACGCGTCGCCATCAATACGCGAGGATGCGTCGTGCAACGGGAAGTGGTAACTCAACAGTGACACCAAGGCTAAAACGCAGGCTTTCGCAGTGATACGCTCCAGTGTTGGCTCTTCGGCATCTTCCCCATAGGCTATTCGCGTCGTCTCTTCGAATAAAAGCGGATTGATCAACGGGAACACCAGGCTAAAGTCGGCTGCCAAGAACTCGGCAGTCAGAGATTCCAATATCCATTTTTCAGGCAGGCAATGTGCCTTGGGTTGATTCTGTGCTACAGGAAGAGACAGTTGTTGTTCAACTTGTTGCGAATTCGAGGAGTCCTTGTTGATTGCATATCCAACAAACATTTCCCGAAATCGTGGCTTCTGTCCCGTTCTCTCGAATATCCACTGTTCACAGTAGGAAGTTAAATGTGGTATTCCATTACGAGGGCAGACAGCACCAAACTTTTGGCCAGCAAAGTATATTTGTCCCAGGGGAGCAACACGATGGCTTTTCCTGGAAAATCCAGATACATGATCTGATCGACACTCTGGGCACGCCAAATACACCTGATGCGGTGTTTGGGATGGAAACGGTGGGGCGGGGGAGGGATATGCTGGCGAATGGGAACTTTCTCCAGAAGTGGTTGTTCCCAGGGATGCCTCTTCGACTGGTTGCGGTTGATACATAGTGAAACCGTTTGCACCTGACACTGAGCCGCGCGTTCTAACTCAATAATGTGAGTCGAAGACACCGTATAATCACATTGGTTGTTTACCGCAGCAACATATATTTGTTTGATCTACAGTAGAATGAATATGGGGTCTGGGACGGGATGCAACTCACACTCTTTTCTTTCGCCCACGAGCTCGGTCGTATGTACAGGGTAAACTATGGTGCAAGCACCAGTCACATAGAGGGCTGCCCTCGGATACGTCGCATTGAATCTAATGATAGACAAAAGAAAAATTAGTTCAAACAGAAGGTAGGCAGTATGGTTCGCCAGTCTAAAGGCAGCTAGTCCGCCACATGGTATTCAGGGGGAGGCGTAGATAGAGATGGAACACAGTGACTTTACCTACCTTCCGCCGGTGGCAGGAATCACAAGCGGGTCTCCTCTTTCTTGCCATTGTCGAAAGCCCAGCTCACGCAATGATCCAGTAGTTCGGGTTAGGCTGTCGTGTCCGGATCGCGGCCTATATCGCCCTCTTGCAGCCAACAAGCGATGACCCTCCGCTCAACATAAAGGAACTGAACCGCACCAAGTAGCACAGGTGTGCTTACGTGTTCGCCACGGATTGTAGTCGGTGCCCGCAGTTGTCCGAAGAACGAGAAGAATGTCGAGCGGCGTGGCTCACTTTCCGGAAGCCAACTACGTAGGCGAGTCAATCCGAACCCCGATTTCTCCGACCATGTCAGCCAGCCGGTCATGTCGGCCAAGTTGATTGGCTCGTGGTCTGGAAATTCCGCTGATTAAGCGGCTTTTTGCGCCAGCCTGGCTGACAAACCCCACAATCCTTCAGTGTCTAAGAAACCGAAACCAATTTTAGCCCCCATCCGACGTCACCTTTCAGTCCGGCCGATTTGGGTGTCATCAGAACACGGGAGGCACCATCGTGTTGCGTTTTCAGGGCTGTGCTCCAGAACTGCATAATATGATACGGTAGCGTAAATGCTCTATCTCGATCTAGTAAGCCGCTAGTTAGTAGCAGTATACCTCCCGCAGTCGTAATTAGCCAATATTTAATCAATAGTCTAGACAGTTGATTGCAAATTATGAAGCATTTTCGAACCTGCACCGGCGGTATATTCGAGGTTTCTCAACGCTAAGCAAATATACTCCTAAGTCCTTCAAAGACATAGGTGCAACATTGTTCATTGTACTCCGCAGTCTTACTTTACATGAATGCTTATTACTAAGCGGCAATACGAAACATGCTGTCCTAACTAGCTGCCCGTGAGATCCGAGTGCGAGGCGTTAGTAATGTTAAATCTACTCCACATTGGTCGCCAAGAACCCCTGCATCGCTGCAGGTAAGATCAACTGCTGGACCGATAAGAGCCCAACCGAGCTCCGCGAAAGGCTCGCACGTTTATTTGACAACTTTGTTGTGGATCTCGGTGTAACTAGGACAGATCTCCGCCGGACTTTTTCGAGTTCTGAAAAGGCTGACTGCAGGACACGGAAGTACAAATTGCGTCTAATCCCCTTAGATTGACAGAAACGAGCCATGTTTTTTTCTATTTCTTTTTAACATATAATTTGGATTCTTCCATAGAGCCGCATATTACCTATCATAAATGAATCTATATTAGATACAGACAGGGTGACAACGCAAGTATGTTGTCCGATGAGACAAAAACTCTCGCCAGCGATGGCCATGTCTCAGCCGAAAACGACACCACCATGCCGAAAACCGAATGGGCCATGAAACATAAAGTGGTTGATTTTCATGAAAGAGACCGAGCCTCCGGATTCCCACATCGCGAGTTGGGAGTCACCTGGACCGGACTAACAGTGGAAGCGAGAAGCGCGGATTCGGCCATACAGGAAAATGTCCTGTCGCAGTTCAATATTCCCAAGATCGTACAAGAATCACGTCGAGAGACACCCCTCAAGAAAATCTTGGATAACTCACATGGATGTGTTAAGCCTGGTGAGATGTTGCTTGTCCTGGGACGCCCTGGCTCGGGCTGTACAACATTACTCAATCTTCTGACCAACAAACGACGAGGCTACGAGCACGTATCGGGCGACGTTTTCTATGGATCGATGAAGGCCGACGAGGCCAAACAATACAGAGGCCAAATTGTGATGAACACGGAGGATGAGCTTTTCTATCCAACACTCACCGTGGGGCAGACGATGGATTTTGCAACTCGTTTGAAACAATCTTTCCATCTCCCCAATGGCGTTAAAGATACCGAACAGCATAGACAAGAGACTAAGGAGTTTCTTTTGAAGTCTATGGGCATCGAGCATACCCATGACACAAAAGTTGGCAATGCCTTTGTACGCGGCGTTTCTGGCGGCGAACGAAAGCGTGTTTCCATCATTGAGTGTTTAGCCTCGAGGGGAAGTGTCTTTTGTTGGGATAATTCCACCCGAGGACTTGATGCAAGCAAGTAAGTAAAACTTTTCGCAAGAGTTGGATGCTGTGTCGTTGCCATGAAGACGAACGCTTGAAAATGAAATTGCTAACACGCGGAATTTATAGTGCGTTAGAGTACGCCAAAGCAATGCGAGCATTGACAGATGTTCTCGGACTTGCTTCCATAGTCACTTTGTACCAGGCCGGAAACGGCATTTACAACCTTTTTGATAAGGTTCTCGTCCTGGACGAAGGGAAAGAGATCTACTATGGCCCTATGAAAGACGCTAGGCCCTTCATGGAAGAACTCGGCTTTATTTGCGACGATGGTGCCAATGTCGCAGATTATCTGACAGGAGTGACTGTACCAACAGAACGCAAAGTTAGGGAAGAGATGAAGTTCAAGTTTCCTCACACAGCAGTCGATATACGAAACAAATATGAGGAGACACAAATTTACAGCCAGATGAGATATGAGTATGACTATCCGTCTACCCAGGATGCCAAGGACAAGACTGCCCTCTTCGAAAAAGCTGTGCACATGGATAAGCATAAAGGCCTGCCCAGCAAGAGTCCTATGACCGTCGGCTTTGTTCCACAAGTGAAAGCATGTATCCAGAGACAGTACCAAATTATCTGGGGTGACAAGGCAACTTTTTTGATTAAACAGCTTGCGACTATTGTACAAGCTCTCATTGCAGGATCACTATTCTACAATGCGCCGCCCACATCAGCAGGCTTATTCGTCAAATCGGGAGCATGTTTTTTCGCTCTACTCTTCAACACTTTGTTGTCCATGTCAGAGGTCACCGAGTCCTTCGGCGGTCGACCAGTGCTTCTCAAACACAAGTCATTTGCCTTCTTTCACCCCGCCGCAGTTTGCATCGCTCAAATCACCGCAGATATACCCGTCATTCTATTCCAAGTATCGACGTTCTCTCTCATTCTCTACTTCATGGTTGGTTTAACAATGGATGCCGGTGTTTTCTTCACATTCTGGATCATTGTCATCTCAACTACCTTTGTGAGTGCTCCCTTTCCACGACCCAACCAGGCTATTGTCAGGAACTGACTCCTGCCCGCTCAGTGCATGACGGCATTGTTTAGATCTGTAGGAGCAGCGTTCCAGACTTTTGATGCAGCCTCGAAGGTGTCCGGCTTCCTCATCTCCGCATGCATTATGTACACTGGCTACATGATTCAGAAACCACAGATGCACCCGTGGTTTGTGTGGCTCTTTTGGATTGATCCACTAGCGTACGCATTTGATGCTCTACTCTCAAACGAGTTTCATGGCAAGACTATTCCTTGTGTCGCGAATAACATCATCCCCAATGGCCCCGGGTTTACGAATAGCCTTCATCAAGCTTGCGCTGGCGTTGGTGGTGCCGTTCCAGGACAGTCATTTGTTGACGGTGATGCGTATCTGGCATCACTTTCTTACAGTCATTCTCATATGTGGCGCAACTTTGGCATCGTATGGGCATGGTGGGCTCTATTTGTTTTCATAACTATCGTGGCGACATCTCGCTGGCGCTCGGTCTCCGAGGCTGGTCCTAGTCTCTTCATCCCCAGAGATACCGCTCAAGCTTACAAGAACAATAAGACAAAGAGACAGCTGGACGTTGAAGGTCAAGCAAATGAACGAGATGCGGTTGTCCCTAGCTCGTCATCTGGAAATTCCGTCAGTGATGAAGTAACTTCTTCAGGAACGCAAACACCTGAAAATCTCGTCGCCAACACATCTGTGTTTACGTGGAAAGATCTTTCATACACTGTGAAAACACCCTCAGGTGATCGACTGCTATTAGACAACGTTCAGGGCTGGGTTAAGCCTGGCAATCTCACAGCCCTCATGGGCTCATCTGGTGCCGGCAAGACTACGCTTCTGGACGTCTTGGCGCAGAGAAAAACGGAGGGAACTATTCGTGGATCTATCCTCGTGGACGGTCGGCCACTTCCAGTGTCATTCCAACGGTCCGCCGGCTACTGTGAGCAGCTTGATGTTCACGAGTCCTACGCAACCGTTCGCGAGGCGTTGGAGTTCTCGGCACTATTGCGACAAAGCCGTGATACCCCACGCCAGGATAAGCTTGCCTATGTGGACACCATTATCGATCTTCTTGAGCTTCATGATTTAGCCGACACAATGATTGGCGAAGTCGGCGCAGGCTTAAGTGTGGAGCAGCGGAAACGAGTTACGATTGGTGTTGAACTTGTTGCCAAACCAAGCATTCTTCTCTTCCTGGATGAGCCTACCTCAGGTCTTGACGGACAGTCAGCTTTCCATACCGTTCGCTTCTTGCGGAAATTGGCAGCGGTCGGACAGGCCGTTTTGGTGACTATCCATCAACCTTCTGCACAGCTATTTGCTCAATTCGATACTCTTCTCCTCCTTGCCAAGGGTGGCAAAACAGTATACTTTGGAGACATTGGTGATCAGGCGACTGTAGTGAAAGATTACTTTGGTCGCTATGGCGCGCCTTGCCCAGAAGGTGTCAACCCAGCCGAGCACATGATTGACGTGGTCTCTGGTGTTCTGTCGCAAGGGAAAAACTGGAGCGATGTGTGGTTATCGTCTCCGGAGTACGAGAAGATGACTCTCGAACTGGACCGCATGATTAAGCATGCGGCGGCGTCTCCTCCTGGTACGGTAGACGACGGGCACGAGTTCGCTACATCCATGTGGGAACAGATCAAAATTGTTACGCATCGAATGAACGTTTCGCTCTACCGCAACACTGACTACGTGAACAACAAGGTTGCTCTGCATATCTTTTCCGCTCTCTTCAATGGATTTTCGTTCTGGAAGATTGGCGACTCTGTCAGCGACCTACAGCTCAAGATGTTCACTATTTTCAACTTCATTTTTGTCGCGCCTGGTGTGTTGGCTCAACTACAGCCCCTATTTATCCATCGCCGCGATATTTTTGAAACACGCGAGAAGAAATCCAAGATGTACTCATGGGTTGCATTCGTCACAGGTCTTGTCGTGTCTGAGATTCCGTATCTCATCGTCTGCGGAGTCTTGTACTTTGTCTGCTGGTACTACACTGTTGGCTTCCCCTCCAGCTCGGAGAGAGCAGGCGCAACCTTCTTCGTCATGCTCATGTACGAGTTCTTATACACGGGCATAGGCCAATTCATTGCAGCTTATGCGCCTAACGAAGTGTTTGCCGCTCTCGTAAACCCGCTGGTGATCGGAATGTTGGTATCTTTCTGCGGTGTGCTCGTGCCATATGCTCAGATTCAGCCGTTCTGGAGATATTGGATGTACTATCTGAACCCATTCAATTACCTCATGGGGAGCATGCTCGTATTTGACCTCTGGGGAAGCGAGGTTACCTGCACCAAGAATGAGCTCGCTACGTTCGATCCTCCTAACGGAACAACGTGTCGCGAATATTTACAGGATTACCTCAGTCAGGGAGGTGGCCGTGTAGCAAACTTGCTCAATGGAGAAGCAACTTCGTCATGCCAAGTATGCACTTACTCCAAAGCAGAGGATTATTTGAGAACTCTCAACCTCAATGAGTACTACTATGGCTGGCGGGATTCGGGCATTGTCGTTCTGTTGGTATTCAGCTCATACGCTCTAGTGTATGCGTTGATGAAACTGAGAACCAAGACTTCCAAGAAGGCAGAATAGACTACGACGACTTTATTTTTTTGCCTTTTTTTTGCCTTTTTGTTCTTTTTGTTCTGTTTGGCTTTTTGTCTTTTTAATACAATTGTGCGGGAGCAGTCTTATTAGAATATACGATAGATACTGGCCAGTGGTATATATATATATATATGTTAGATGTAGTAGCTGGGCCGTGCGGTATACATTTAGACAGATGATATAAAGATTTTTTCCTCAGAAACGCACTTCATATATGAGCTTTCAGTACAGTGAAGAGTAAGAAATAGCATTAGATAGTAAGACAGCTTACCGCATCAAGTAGAGTCAGCTTTTCACGTGTTTCTCTGTCTGTGTCAAATACAACTGCTGTGCATAAATCAGGGGACGGTTTAGGGATCGTCCGCAGCAAGGGTAAATTTAGAAAAGTTCAAACTTGAATTTAGATGCAGCAGCTCCGTTTGAGCACTATTAATGCCAGAAACCAAGTACTAACTGAGACCTCGTAGCTTGAAACACAGATCAGCTGTACCAGCCATTGTACAATGTTGCTAAAGACACATTGGTCCTAATTTTCAGACTTTTTCCCTTCTGAGTCAAAATCTGCAAATAGAAGCAATTAGTATTGTAAACCTGTAGCCCTGCGTAGAAGATGTCTGCGACCTGATCAGATAGTTAGCCCGAGATATTGCTCGTCAGACCCGCACGATATTTGGCTGTAGAAGTTATGCCTGTACATGATCATGCCGGTGTATTCATAATGACATACCCCTCTGTGAATTTACTCTATATTTTCAACTAATATGCGAAGCACAAAAGGGCATAGCTTTACGCAGCTAAGCCAATATTGCACTGTGCATCCATGTAACTTACGACTTTCGTCTACCAATGGAAGAAAGTACATTTTCCTACTGCATTCTCACAACCAAGTAATACTAAGCCAGGGTTAGAATGATGCATCGAAAGTTAGTCGACTTACTAACACTATTCCGGCCATGAGCCCGTTTGTTAGAATGGGTCTGTGAGCGTGACATCAATTTCAAGGTCACACCGCCTCCAGCTGCGTTCCCAGTTTTGAGGCAACAGATCTACACACGAGAAAATTACTCGAATCAAACTTATTCATCGTAAGAGGACAAGGATTATAGAGACTCTTGAGTGGACTGAACCCCACCCCACCGACATGGGCTGTAACTTGAGCTGGCTGAGCTGGCTTCGGCAACTGCCGCAGCCTGTAACGCAGTGGCCAAAGACAGAGGCGGAGTTTGCCAAGTCCTCAGACTGCTGATGAGTCGGGTAGTCCCTAGATCTGTAGCTCACCTACTACAATACAAAAGCAGATATATAAGTACCGGTCTTGTTCGCGTACTCTCATCACTACCTTTAATAAGTTTATACACTCTACTATTCTTTCAATTTGTTTAAGCTACATCTCGAATTTACAAGAGCAGACTTCTTAAAGTGTACTAAGACACTCTCACAATGCGCTACTCACATATATTTATCGGATCGTTCGCAGCTCTGACACTAGCTGCCCCTTTTGAGGGACGAGAGAAATCCAAGCAACTGCTCCCATTCTTGCCTCCACAGACCTTCCCTTCGAATTGCAGAGAAACCAAGAAAGCAGGATTTTCGGAAAAACGATGTGGCACTGAGATGTACTGCAACTGGTTTGATGAATCGCCTCGACCTGAAGGGCTCAAGGGTCCCTTCGAGGACAGCCGAGAATGCTTTGCAACGAGGATAACTAATCCTGGGAAGAGGTCTACTTCCTAAACCGTCCAAGGTTCTATCCAAACAAGTACGTTAAAATAAATTGTCATCCTCAGGTGTGCAGCTTTGCAGTTTACTTTGTTAGCGGAGCAATCGTGTTGACCGTTTTATTTGGCAGGCTCATGCTCTACCTCGAAAAGGCAAACAAGATTGCCTTCATCGGAAAGAAACTTGCTCAAAATGCCAACTTGATCGTCTGCATATGTTGCTTTCTACATACAGACAAATAATGCGGCAAGCGTGCGCCTATGGACACGTACCTGCTAGTGTGCTGCATTTATGATGCTTTGTACTATATCGTCCAGATAGAGTTGAAGATTGCATAGTAATGTTTGAATTGGATCGTGGAAGTTACCTATTCTGTCCGAGAACCTATTCATTGCTTGCCCAAGTAGACTGTGCAATAATTTGAGCGATTGTGGCTCTCATAGAACGAAGCGCGATCTTTGCTAGTGGCGAGGTTGCTCGAGGTTGACTGCCGCATGCCGGCCATTTCTGCGTAGAGTCTTATAGGTAAACCATAAGTTCTGGGGTGAGGTGATTTGACGCTGTTTTGCCCAATTTGACCTCATGCACACTGCCGGTATGCGATCGATGATTGGTGCTTGAAGGCTTGGCCTATTCCCCCGCGTCTATAATGCTACTCCGTAAGCAGAGGTAAATTCGGCAGTCTTAGGCTATCCCCGCAGATCATAAACAGACCGGCATCTGTCAGTGCGTAGTTCTCTTCAGGAATCGACCCCGATAATTACCACTTGTATTTGAGGCTTTGCGTCACCAGTTAACGAACTGTTACAAGAGTAACTGGACGCTCAGAACAATTAAAACCACGTCAAATGCCAACCGTGACACAAACAAGAGTCTTTCAGGTTGGCAGTAGTAGTGCTATTTGTAATTCCGGCTTGTGTCTACCCTGCCATCCTTTTATCCGCACTTTGAGACAATGCACTCAATCCCGGACGTCTTCAGAGGTAATGCCCAGCGAATCTCGACTCCCACATCACCACATCACCCTGCCTGCCTACCCGGCCGGATGAACGGATGGTGAATAGAACGCTGGCGCTAAGGCGATCTGTGACAGGGGGGTGCCTGAGCACAATCTCGGCAGCGACACACGGAACGACGGCTTTTGGCTATCACGCAGCCGAAGTGGAATTAGCCAGTCTTCCGACGGATCAATTAATAACCATTAAGCCGAGTCCCTCGGGCAAATTTAAATCTTGCTTCAAACGGTTACCTAGTTCAAGTGGTCGTCGGCAGATTCCGTATTATACCTCCCCCTGCTGCGGCTGTGACATGGATAACTAGCCTGGCGCCATTTTCCTGTATTCTAGCGCACAACGCCAAGTCATTACCACGCTGCACCTCTCAAGAGCAAACCCCTCATCTTGAATGACATCTCAGTCCATGCGGGGTTTGAAACGTCATAGACCAAAGAGGGTGCCTGGCTGTTGGGTATAATATTAGGCGCGTTCAGCGTCGACTTTGCCGTCGACTAACTATGCCACCGCTGCTAGTTGTACCGCTTTGCTTCACAGAGACGGTACATTTTCATGACTACAGATAACCCAGCCTGCGTTTATATGTATTTGACCACAAGAACACATGTGATACTAAAATGGGGCTGGAAGTATATCTCGACCCGTGCACAGTAAACAGCCGAAAGGTGCTCGCCGGCTTGGATCTCCTAGGCACTAAATACCACTTCAATCATGTGGACTATTTCACCGGGGGCCATAAAGCGCCCGAATATCTCAAGATAAATCCCCATGCGACAGTTCCCTCCGCCACTGACGGCGGCGATGCGATTACCGAGTCAAATGCGATTCTAATGTATGCCGCAGATCGCGACGGCGGTCACTCTGCGTACCCAACGGACCTGGCGCAACGGGCCAAGGTCAACCGCTGGCTTCTCTGGGAGGCATCTGTCTGGTTCCCCAGCTGTTATGTCTACCTAGTGGAATATGTCGTCAAGCCGCTACTCAAAGCCGAACCTGATCAGGCCGTAATCGACGCTCAGGCACCAACTTGGAATAAAGGCGCTGCTATTCTCAACAACCAGCTGTCCAAGACCAAGTGGCTTTGCGGTGACCAAGTTACAATTGCTGACATTGCCGTCGCTTCTCCCATGCATCTTCATGACGCACAAAAGCTTCCTCTAGAGCAGTATCCACATCTCAGGCGCTGGTTGACCGAGGGTATCGAGTCTCTCAACTGTTGGCGAAAGACGCAGGGCGCGGTGGACAGAGCACTGCTGCCGAACAATCCAGCGCGACAGGAGTCCCAAGTGCGCTCATCGCTGAACTACACGAGGCATGTTGAACCGCAGCTCACTGAATTATACTTCTACGAGTCTCCAGATGCGAAGGGCATTCATGAGCCAGGCGACGACCCGCAAGAAGTTGCCATCAACAACGGCTGGCCTCAAGCCAAGGACTTCTCGGTTGACAAGCAAGGCTTTTCTCTCGGCCAGTTCGAGACTAGATTCGACAAGTGGGAGGATGAGAATGAAGTCAGAGACAGGTTCTATCCCGAGGTTGTTGACTTCCTCAAACGCGAGCTCGGGGCGGCGCGAGTCTTGGTTTTCGACCACACCATCCGGAGCAAGGCCAACGAGACCAAGAAACTCACACAAGAGACGAACACGTCCCAACGCGCGCCAGTCATGCTCGTGCACTGCGACTACACTTCGCATTCCGGCCCGCTCAGAGTAAAGCAGCTGCTTCCAGACGAAGCAGACGACCTCCTCTCTCGCCGAGTAGCATTCATCAATGTCTGGAAGCCCATCAACAACATCGTCGAGGAGCGACCGCTCGCCATGTGCGACGTTCGGTCAACAGAAAAAGACGACTTCTTCAAGCTCCATCTCCGCTACAGAGACCGAAACGGGGAGAATTACGTTCTGCGTTACTCGCCAAACCACAAGTGGTGGTACTTTCCGCACATGACGCCCCAGCAGGTCATTCTTCTCAAGACGTTTGACTCGGAAACTGATGGACGCGCACGGTTCGTCGGCCACAGCGCATTTGAGGATCCTACGACACCTCCCAATGCGCCGATGAGGGAAAGCGTCGAGATCCGTACGATTGTTTTTTACTAAGCGGGAGGCTGTTGTTTCCATGCTGTGCAGATGTGAGGGTATAGTGAGATTTAACCCAAGATTGATCATATGGAATGGCAAGCGTGTGCGATGAAAATCAGGTTAGCAAACTATGTAGGAATTCAGAGTTAATTTTATATCAGACGATCTTCTCAGTGTGCTTGTCAACTCCAAGATACGCTACTCCATAGACCGGAATTGGAGTGAGTTGGCTACGTCATGTAGCGACAGGTCCAGACAAATTGCGAAGTCATCCAAGGTGCTCCCAACCGTCCGGATTATTTACCAAGCTGTGCCTTTATTGGAGATAGTACAAGGCGAATGACGGTCGAATTGCTAATATTTCATTAGTCATGAGTTATGGTGAAGTTTTTCTACATTTTGACGCCGAATATCTTAGAGACAGCTGAACTGGGGAGGGCCGACCAATGGCAGGGCAATCGCTCGAACCCTGCATAATTACGGAGCAGAGTCTTTGGGACTTATCAGTTCCTCATTTCTGCCGGTTTTCGTCTTCATCCCTACGGTCCTTGTGCCTGCCATAAGAGACACTGCTAGGCTTCGACATGCATGGATGAACAGCAGAGCGGACAAGGAGTCTGCGAACTAAATAAAGCCACCGGGCTATTAGGTAAACCGCATGCCAGCGGGAATTGGGCAGTAAAGAGCAGTGAGACACTTAGAGCCTCGTACAGCTGGACATTATTTATGTGCATTCCGCCGGAAATTTGGGCAGCTATTCCTTTGTTTCGCAGATGCCACGCCACGCCACGCCACGGCTACTTTGTCAGGGAAAAATGCTACGAGGCGTCAGTCAACGAGGTTGTCAACCATCTCCTCCCCACGCAGAGTTGCGGTTGGTTTGTGGCGGATTTGATTCATGAAAAGTAGATTTGTATACTCTAATAGCACGAGTGTGTCGCATCTAAAATACATAACCACCCAATTAGTCGTCCTTTATTCCCTCGCAAACATCAGTCATGTCATCGCAAAGTGCGCCATCAGTCTATTTTGACCACTCCATGCCGGCCGTAATGTTTCCCCACCACGCATTTGTAATATCCTTCCAGTAATATGATCGCGGCAGCCATTGAGAGCTGTTCCCTACTCGGGGGAATAAGCGTTTGCCGCTCTCGATGTATGTCGAGCTAAGACTCATAAACGGCAGCTCCGTCATCTTGGACTTTTCCTCATCGCTCAGCCGGGGAACGATGACCTTGTAGCCGCCGTCAGTGGCGCGCTTCAGAATACGGCAGGTAAGTTGGGCCGTGGCATCAGCTCCGAGCGTCCAACTAGCATCGACATATCCCAGTGAAACAATAACATTGGGGATGTTCTCGAGCATGCACGCCTTCCACGCAAACCCGTCGGAGAGGTTGGTTCGTTTGCCATCAACGTACATCTCAATGCCTCCAGCAATGTGGAGCTTCAGCCCGGTCGCGGTGACGATGATATCGGGGTGCAATTCTTGTCCTGACTTGAGTTTAATGGTATCTGCCGTAACCTTCTCAATGACGCCGGTCTCCACGCTGGCTTTCCCGGTCCGTAGGCACTTGTAGAAGTCGCTGCCGGGACACAGGCACATGCGCTGCTCCCATGGATTGTAACGAGGGACAAAGTGGGGGTCCATCTTGGTGCCCTTGGGCAACTCTGTAGAGGTTCGGTGAAGGACGATCATTCGCATGAGCCGGGGAAACCACTGGCAAAGGGTGGTGAGGATGAAAGCGGAAAAGATCCACTTGAATCGAATCAGGCGGTTAGCAAAATTTTGAGGAAAGAGAAATCGGATAGTTTTGTCCAGATAATCCTTCTCTGGCAGACCCAGAATGTAGCTAGGAGATCGCTGAAGCATGGTTGTGTGAGCAGCCTTGTCGGCCATGTTGGGCAGCAGTGTCACGGCGGTGGCGCCGGAACCAATAATGACGACGTTCTTGTTTGTGTAATCCAGATCGGTAGGCCAGAATTGAGGATGGATGACGGTGCCTTTGAAGTTGTCGATGCCGGGAATCTGGGCCTGCAGCGGCTCGTTGTAGTTGTAGTAGCCCGTGCCGAGGAGGACGAATCTTGATCGCAGAGAGACGGCTTCGGAGCCGTTGGCAACCATGCCTAGGGTCCAGGTGGACGATTCCGAGGACCACTTCATGTTCTTGACCTCATGATTGAACTTGATGTGCTTGTCGATGCCTTCCTCGGCAGCAGACTCCTTGAGGTACTTCAAAATTACTGAACCGTGGGCAATTGGCTGCTTCTCTTCCCACGGCCGCCAGGGGAAGCCGAACGTGTACAGATCGGAATCGGATCGAATACCTAATGGCACATATTTGTTTAGCAAGTTGCGAGGAAGAAGAAGAAAAACCGACATTAACAAGGTGCCAACTATCGGCGGCGTCTACTTACCAGGGTACTTGAACAAGCTCCAGGTCCCGCCGATTTCATGACGTCCCTCGACAATGCAGTAGCTCAGCTCGGGGTTGCGCTCTTGCAATCGATATCCAAAATTGATGCCCGAAATGCCAGCGCCAATGATGACGACATCGTAGTCGACGCTCTGGCTTCTGTGCGCCATGGCTATGTTGACTTGCGTGGTGAACTAGTGAATTGGCGTTCGTTCGTTCGTTCGTTCTACCACCACTCCCGTATACAGTAGACCGGGACAAGAAAGCTGACAAGAAAGAAAGTTCTCCGAGTTCAGAACCAGGAACAGCATACAACAGGACAGACCGTAGGCTTTATTTCAAGCCGGCCACACAATCGCAACCGGACTAATGTTTACGGCGCAGGGCCGTTGCCGCAAGCCTCGGCACTGTTCTGGTTTGACTCCAGTTTGACTGCGATACGTATGCGCCTCTGTGGGCGTTGCTGCAACCCGTCGCTGGTGTCTAGCTAGTGCCTTCTAGCCATCGCAATTAAAAACCGTCCCGCGTGAATGCGGGCACGACCTGCTTTCTCGTGAATGTGATTTGCTGACAGCTGCTCCCTGGCCCAGCACTCTGTGCGCTCTTGGGAACGGTAAACTCTCACGAGCCGCGGACATCGAGGAGGATGCTCCGTAAAACCAGATCTGCAGGCCAATCAGTTCGCTCAGTCTGGGCCCCCCAGTCCGAACTCTCTATTCCGGCTTGGGCTTCCAGCCCGGTTCGTGACTCCCGTTGCCGTCGGCCGGACCTTCAAGTGGCTCCTTGGACCCGTTCCAAACGGATTGCCCGGCCATTCACCATATCCCTAACAAAACACTTGATATTGTTCATTTTATTATACGGAGCATGCAGCATCGGCATGCGGCAGTGGGTGCACATGCGTACGCGCCGGCAGTCTGGACAGCTCCAAGGCATGTGCCTGATGCGTGGACGGAGGGAGAGCTGGCATGATCTTGACAGCAGAGCAAGCCGACGCGTGTGAATTGTTCATTTAAAGAGCGAGCCAACGCACCCCCAATTAAGGAGCAGCGCGAAGCTAGGTCGACTCTTTGACCCGTCAGTCGGACAAACTTCACAAGGCGGGGTTTCCCCCAGCATTTGGTGGAACCACAACGGCGCGATGAATATCATATGTTACGTAGTCTCGACTGCGCACCCTATTGGAAAAATTCCTTGGCGAGGTTCACCAAAAACAATTACGGCGGACGTAATTGGGTGTGTTGTTCTCCGTCCACAGGCTTACGTTCCGTCACGCCACCACGCCACTCTCTGCGCCGCGTCGTCACATGGAAATCGCAGCAACCCATCACTGGCCCCAGGCGCTTTACTAATTTAGGTACAGCTAGCGAAAACGCAAAAAGATAGCAACGAGCCATGGACCGACCCGGCATCATCGTGCAATGTGGAAATGCTGCTTCAGTTCATTCGATGTGAGACTGACGGCGAGAGACGCTTCAGTAGCCAACAACTTGATGTCTTATTATCATGATACTCATTAGACACAATTCCACGCCGTTCTTGTTTTGTTTTGGGTTATTTTATGGTGGAGACGATTGCTGCCATACATTTTTTTTGTCTGCGACCATGTGATCCTGCTCGTAGCCGTCTGGGCTCTCAACGAAAAACACTCGGTTGTACGGAGTAAATATTTATTCATTGACAACCCACTTCTTGATAAATAGAGCCCACGGCGCGCCGCGCTCCTCGGCCGCCGTTCCAACCCCTAGTGTAGGGTAGTTGAGAAGCGCGTTCAATCGTGGCGCAGTGCTGGGATGTAACTAGTTATCTCTCAGGATGCAGCCGCCGCGCACTCCCGGCCAATTGCGGGAAGCCAAGGTCCCTGTAGACAGGCATCTTCTTGCCATTTCTGCACTTGCCCTTGCTTCTAATTGGATCTCAAATGAAGGGTCCGTGTAACAGGGGTCACGACACGTATCACGAAATGTTACACAAGCGCATCACGGATGGTTGTCTAGTCTAGCCGTACATGTGAAAGCTGATCTGGTTTCCAAACAGTCTATATGTGGACGAGGAGCCACAACCAAGAAAATGGTGTGCAAGGTTCGCGCCGTTAAGAACAGTCCGTATTATTGCCGCTGGAAACGAAAGAGCCGTGATAGCAACAGAAACGGTGCAATGTCATGTGGCGTGCATGTGTGCGGTTGGTTGCAATGGCGAATGTTAACGCGGCTCATGTATCCTGGCGGAACAATCAAGGCAGCACCGGTTGACAGTAATTAGGTAGCGGAGTCATGAAGACGTTGGTCTGCTCGTCACTAGCTTCTGTCAGGGCGCGAGTTGACGTGCCGTGGGTCAAGATAGTTGAAATCTGGTATATTTAAGACATACAAGTATTCATACCAATTCAACTGAAGGCTAAGCTAAGTAGTTACTTGTCAATGCCTAAGCGCTACTGCGACGAATATTATTATTTAGATTTTCTTGGCCCGGAATTACTGGTGGGCCACTGTGCAAATCCACTCACTGGGTGATCTAGGCCGTTAACTACCTACTGTGGCGATCTGGACAACAGCCGGACAGTAGGGCGTGCTGTAGAGATCTTGTGCTCCATTGGCGCCGGTGCGGTCCACTGCAGGAAGTTACTTGGCCTTGCTGACAGCTGGAGCGTGCGCCCCGTCTGTCGACCAGAAGCTGGGTCGAACCTTCCACGAAACCACCTTATCTTGAAGAGACGTGTAGTCACTTCGTTCCTGAGTGGTGTGTGGCACCAAATTTTCATCTGACATGGGCGTTGCAGCGACATGCTCACTGATCCCGATCGAAGGCTTACACGTGAATGGTGCGGGCAGAGACGGGACACGCCACATGGCTCGAGCCACATGCTCGGTAAAGATAACTGCTGCTGTACATGGTAGGTGCTCACTATTATGATGATGGTTTCTAAATCATGAAATCAAATTGATTTGGAAATGAGGAATGGGAACACCACGGTAGGCAATGCAGCAGCTCAACCGGAGCACCATGAACTGAGTAACATAAGCTATATTTACTAGTCACGTAGCAAATTCGTCCAAAACTCGTTAAATATAGAATCGGATTCACACTCTCTTGGATTGCTATAACTGAAAAAGCTTCCCTCCTGCTTAACATTTGCGTGCCTATAAACAGATCACACGCCTCCTCAACTAAATTGGCCCAACCGGCTTTCCCAGCAGATCAAACAAGGCATCCAGAAGAAACTTCGGCAGGACCTTCAATGCATCAAGGTCAAAAATCGACGAGAACACCGTCTTTGTGGAGCATTGGGTCTGGCGGTCCTTGCCGTTCATTCTGCCTTGCAGCCAAGATAACGCCTTCGGCGCACCAATGACGGCCAATTTCTCATGGTTCGAGTTCTGGTCCCTTTGGTACTGAACGGTTGTGCCTCCGTTGCAATAGTACTGAACAAGCTTGTCCGTTTCTGACACGGGGCTGATCTCGTCGCCGATCGACTTGTATACGAACATGGGAATTTTCGGAATATGTTGACCAAGGCGATTCGCGCTGGTGATCTTGACGGCAGTGGGGTTGGTGTACACCAAGCTTCGATCGTCAAACATGCCAACGATATCCTTGTTTGCGAAATCGTTGATATTCGCCCCCAGGCATTGAGCATCAGCTTTGTAAAACTCCGACTTATATTGCGGCAAGATGTGCTGTGCAACGACGGTCGCCAGCTCGGGGTACTGGTGAGTCAGGCCCAGAACGCCCGAAGCAATGAGGCCTGCGCTGGGTTTTCCGTTTACTTCTGTCACGACTGTCGTGATACTCGGCACCGCGCCACCCACCGCAGCCCCAGCAATGACCAGCTCGGGTGCATACGATGGCTGCAGTTCAGCTGCCCACATGGACGCGACACTGCCACCGGAATACCCCCACATCGTCACAGTTGGCTTCTTGCTGATGCCTGTGACGGGGCCTGAATTGATGGCAGCGCGAATGCCATCCAAGGTCGCGTGTCCGGAGAGCGCATTAGCAAGGAACGCGCCTTTCGGTCCCAAGAAGTCGGGCACGATAACCACCCAACCCTGTTCTAAACCTCCTTCCATGAGCAGGAGTTCTGCCTGCGTGGAGGATGTTCCGTTTTGCTGACCTTCAAACTGCAGGGCATAGGATGGGGCGCAGTTTATGGTGGATGAGTCCTCAGCTACCTGGTAGGACAAGACTTTGCTTAGATCGGCGTTATAGGGGACGAGAACTGTGAGAACAGTCGCCGTGGCCTTGTTCAGGCTGTCAGTGGTTCTGTACAGAATCTGATAGCTTGCAGCTAGGTTTACTGGGTCTTTTGCGAATGCTGCGATCGGGCTTGGAGGAGGCCGGTGACGAATGATAGCCCCCGGCGCATATGATTCTATGTTTACGGGCACCTGGTAAAAGGTATCAACACTTGGCAACGGTGGCGTTGCCCTCTCATGGACATTGGCAGCAGCATGTTGGACCGGCGTGGAGTAAACAACTGCAAGGAATAGAACCAGCGACACCGCCAACTGTTTGGCCAGGAAAGAAAGCATACTGACGGAGGGAGTTACGAGACTCTTGGCGTAAAAAGCAGGACTGGAGAGATGTGGCATGTTTTACCATATCTCGGAAGCACAGCCTCTACTTATACAATACCATCGTAGGTCTAAGTGAATCGATTGCCTGCATCTGTTGTTCCTCTCTAACCCAAGGAACAGTTAATCCTCTTTACAGCGAGTCAACGTAACATCGGCTAGTAGCTCAATGCTTTTATCCATCAATAAGCGAACATGGAGACCCTGTTCTCCCGCCTCGTATGGATTGCCTCCAACGGCGGTAGTTCCAGCAGCACGGCAGAGCTGGACCGTTCTTTAAACTGGCTGCCAAACCAATCAGATCTGATTAGATAGTTCCTAGGCTGTAGGATTGGTTGTAGCTGACATGCAAGGAACTTGGGCACCTAGGTACGCGACATCACGATCATGCACTACATTGTAAGCCGTTGCTCTTCCGGCGAGCGGATAAAGGGAGCTAGTATCGGACTCGTAGCCCAAAGAAGCAACTCGCTTAACTGCGGGCTGCAAAGTTTCCCATACCTGCGCGCATGGTAGATGGACGCCTCGGTGGTATTGCTGTCGTTGAAGCTGCATGAGTGGGCTTATGCCGAAGACTATAACTTGACATGCGGCTAAGGGCTGTGGAAGTTGCATATAATGGTGGGGAAAGCTCCATTCCGGGAGACACTTGTGTCCTAAAATTGGATGGGCAATGACTAGCCAGAGGACGGCACACAGATCGTCCCCCCCCGCATGGGAACTACACACACCAGATCACCATCACCGAGGCAGAGCTGAAAAGTTGCACGCTTGTAAGTGGGCGTGCGCGCACTCACGAGGGGCTGAACACTAGCTATTCGCAAATTAAATCGGAACGTGGCGTTCCATACTCTCAATTGGGAAGTTTGAACTGGTGTTAGAGGGCATACGAGGTTGTTCTTGGTCGGTGTCGTTTACGGCCGAGGCTGGCTAGAAACTGCGGCTAGTTCCTGGTCTGCAACCAATACACTCTTGTTCCTCTCCTGCATAGCTATGGTAACGTCCAAGCCCGGATTAGACTCAAAGAAGTTGACGGGTTTGAGCCCAACCACCATCTTTTCAGACGGCATAACTGGCCAGTCCTCGATTCTCGGATTATGAGTCGAGCCGAATGTATGCCAGACCACAATATCTTCGTTTCTCACGCCGCTTTTGGCGCCGTCGTCCACCTTTCGCGCCGCAATCATCGAAGCAAGTCCCTCCCCGCCCTGAGATTGCATCGTATGTCGACCCGCGGGGAAAAATTCCTCGTCGTCATGCCGTGTAACCCACAGAGCGTGTCGGCCAAACTCCGATCGTTTAGCATGATAGGAATCTGGGTGCGCCAGCAGCAGTTGGCTGTAGCTCGGCAGAATCTTGAACCCGACGGGTGTTTGAGTGATGGCGTTGATCTTGTTCTCATTGATGATCTTGAACACTCTGTTCTTTGTAAAGTCCAGGTCCAGGCCCTGCTCGGACTCGATAATGCGCGAGGTCGTTGTGTACCCTACCCCAAATGGGTTGTGCACGTCAGGGTCGTTGAACGGAAGTGGTTCCGACTCCTCGACTTGAAGGGAATTACGCTGACCATCAACCGATGGATCGATACGGAGACAAAACAGATGCTGGTGGTACGGCGCCATCACGCCCGGTGCCACGATTGTTCCGTAGGGCACCTTATCGCCGAGGTTGATTGGGGCTGTCGACAAGATGCCCGTAGCACGCACCTCATAGTGAATTGATGCATCCTGTCCAAAGTGGAAGGCGAAGATGTACTCGTAATTGGTCACTGTGATGATGGTCTGCAAGACGAGGATGCGTGATCGCGCGACCACCGCATTCTGCGTTCGGAAGTTGGTATGTTTCCACAAAATCCCGTCGTCCTGCTCATGGCAGCAAACAACATTGGGCAGCTTCAGCGGCTCTCCGGAGCTCGTGTTGTGCCAACCGTCGAAATATTTTATGTGGCCTAGACAGTCGCAGCCAAGACGCAGATTGTTCGCGTTGATGCCGGCGCCGTCGTTCCCCAAGTCAAAGGCCCCTTTTCGTGGGTACGGTGATCTGGGGTCTCCGTATGGGACGAACATCTCAGACAGGGAAAGTCGATAGAAGAGACTTCGGCCGTCGTATCTGACATCATGTAGTGTCAGACCTTCACGATAATTGAAGCCAACATGGAAGGTCCATTTCTCCCAGGTCATCCGGTTGCCTTTAGTTGTAAACGACGAGCCCTCGGGTTGAACGACTTGGTACGGTTTTGTTGTCGACCGTGGCAAGGGCCTTAGGCTAGGATGATACTCGCTCAGCGCCTGCGAGTGGATTTTCCGCGGATCGAATGGTTGTGGCTCGTCGTGAATTCTCTCGTGCGCTGCGCATGGTAGATGGTAGATACGTGTGACCTTGAGATGTTCAGACACTTCAGCACACAGCGACAATGGGTATGCATAATAGTTTGCATCCGGATTGTCCACCAGTCGCAGGTAAAACCAACACTAATAGGGTGAAGTTAGTTTTATCTTGTTCATTCGTTCGTTATGTATATTTGCCCGTCGGAAGCGCACCATAGACACTCTCTCCGTCATGTCATTCATACCGTCGGTCGCATAGGCCCAAGGCTCAACACAAACGGTACTGCCTGTCGGGAGAGCCATCTTCTCAATCTCATCCTGAACCCGCTGATCTGCAAGGCAGACTTGTTCCACGGCCTGCATGTACCCCGCGTCGATGTAGGAATGCTTTCCTTTGAGCGGAATCCGCTTGATGACAGAGCCCTTATCAAGATCAACCAGTAGCTCCTGGAGAGCAGTCGTCTTGTCAGTTTCGGGAACAATGACTTGGATGCGAGCTGCTCGTGCTGGCCGAAGCCGCTCCGCGCCGTGGTTCTCAAGGTAGGCCATCATGTCCTGCTTAGGAGGCTCCTGCAAGGTGATGTAACGGAAGTTGGGGACATTGTGAGTGAAGAGGGCTTTCACGATATCCGCAGCCTGAAAGAGCGTCAGAGATAAGGAAGGCGGCAAATTATTCTTATCAATTCATGCCTTTGTGATCTCATTCGGGGTGAGAGGGTCAAATGGATGCGGCCGTGTCATGGTTGCACTGGCAATAACAATCGGGGAGTAAAGTCTAATGTTGCTGCAGATGTGTATTTCGGGGGTTTCATTTACGACGGAACCAAATTTCTTATCTGCGAGCTCTGTGACCAGACAGGCAGGACCTTTTCTTGGTATGTTGCGATCCAAACTTTCATGTTGAGAGGGCGTAACAGTCAAGTGATCGATGATTGGCTTCACGCTCCGAGTCTCGGATTGACGGGTGAGGGGAGCCAGGAATGTGCATTTGTTGGGGGCGACTATTAAGCCAATTAGTGTGAGCATCCAAGCTCCAAGCCCCGGAAACTATTGTGCTACTGACGACCTGCAACACACTGTCCTTGCTCGCAGTGCTCCTTACGCACCACCTAGCACCACCTAAAACCACTGCCGACCGCCTACCTATTAAGCATTGGCCTGTACTACGTCGAGCTCCGCCTCCAGTAAGTACCCTTCGTCCTCTCTGTGGTGCTTCACGGTCCGGAGCACCACAGCGCACATCCACTATACTTGCCGTGTAATGTCGCGAATCCTCGGGCACAACAGCGACCTCCATGGCGGTCACCGCAGCTAGGTATATTTATCAAATGAAGAATTATATACTGTCACAGTTCAAGCACGCATCGATAGCTGATCAATTGCTGGGTCAAGGCAGTGATTTCTCTTCTTCCCTGTTTGGGAGTAAAGTGATTTTACTCTGTAGTAAATCGTCGAGAAGCATTTGGCCATCTTCATCGTTGATAAGGACAGCTTCAGCATAGAACGCGCGCGAACAGCACCAAATGACACTAGCGACGATGCTGGCACGGTGTGTTGTTGCCTGGCTCTGAATCGGATTTGCATACATAATAGTTGCACTTACAATGTTTCGGACTGTCAGAGTGCTCTTCTCAGCCTAGCCAGCAAGGCTATCATATGTTGGAAGTTCCTTTAGCTCATCTTCTATAGCGTTCATGACAAGATGTGCGGCTCAGTAAGTTCTAGGATACCGACCAGTGCATTGCTGCGCCAACTACTCCATACTCCGTAGTTACCTCGCTATCTACATTGGCACTACCGAGCTCGCTCCGTCCTTACCCCGCAAAGTGGCATCGAAGCAAGATAAGCCCCGCATAATTATATATTAATCTCCCCGACGACATACAAAGGCGGGAGGAGATGTTGGAGGATGCCGACGACCGGACGAGCAAAGCCCGCGGATTGTGACGGCAACGCTTATTTAAATGACACGCGTAGCGGCACAATTTTAGACTGCGCAATTCCTCACATAGCATTCGACATGACGCGGAAAATTTCTGTAACCGAGATATCACTGCATGACAGGGCCGATGACGCCTGGATTGTGGTGGACGGACAGGTGTACAACATGACCGACTTTGCGCCGTCTCACCCAGGCGGCCCAGAAAGTAAAGAGCCCCCTCCTTTGAGGTTTCTAATGATGCATGGAAAATAAAACTAGAATTGCTGACATGGAGTCCAGTCATCTACCAGCATGCAGGCAAAGACGCGTCGGCGCCGTACAATGAAGTGCATGCACCGTCTTTGATACGCTCTTCACTCGACCCAAAACATTGTATGGGTGCACTTGATTCATCAACCATCACAGAGTCCTGGACAGAAGCAAGTAAAGCAAGTAAAGTAAGTGGGGGAAATAAAGGCAGAGCAACCGATTCGAAGCCTCCTTTGCAAGACATCATCAGCATGTACGACTTCGAAGCAGCGGCCAGAACGACTTTCACCAACAAATCCTGGGCTTACATCAACGGGGCATCCAATGACAACCTCACCAGGGACGCCAATATTGATGTGTTGAAGAAGATATGGCTACGACCGGCGGTTATGCGAGACGTGAAGAACGTGACCTCCAAAACGACACTCTTTGGATGCAACCTCGATCTACCATTCTTTGTAGCTCCGACCGGTTCCGCGCGGACGGCCGGGGAGGAGGGCGAACTGGCTCTCGCCCGAGCTGCGGGACCCTCGGGCACCATACATTGCATCTCGACATCCTCTTCGTTTCCTCTCGCAGAGATTCTGGGGGCGACCCCGCACCATGCCTTCTTTCAGCTGTACGTAAACCATGATCGAGGAAAAACCGAGCAACTCCTTCATCAAATCACCAGCTGTGGCAAGGTAAAAGCCATCTTTGTGACAGCCGACCTTGCTGTGGTTTCAAAGAGGGAAGACGACGAGCGAATCAAGTCGGAGAATGCAGTTGGGGGGCAAGCATCGCCAAGCACAGATGATAAAGGCTCAGGACTAGCACGTCAAACCGGCTCTTATATTGACCCGTCACTCTCATGGGATGATGTTGCTTGGATTCGCGAACACACTAGCCTCCCGCTCGTCATTAAAGGCATCCAGAGATGGGAAGATGCTCAGACAGCAATGAGACTTGGATGCCAGGGTATCGCCATAAGTAATCATGGCGGACGTGCAGCTGACACTGCTCAGCCTTCCATCATCACCCTGTTAGAGCTGCATCGAAACTGTCCAGAAGTTTTTGAATGTATGGATGTGCTCATCGATGGAGGGTTTCGCAGGGGATCCGATGTAGTCAAAGCAATCTGTCTCGGGGCATCCGCTGTCGGGCTGGGGAGACCTTTCATGTATGCCGTCAACTATGGCCAGCGTGGAGTTGAGCACGCTGTGAACAGTGAGTCTTCTGATTTGACCATCAGCTACTGGCATGAGACAATGATAATAGTTCTAAGCTGATCATAACCACAGTTTTGCGCGACGAGATTGAGACGGCGATGCGCCTCTGTGGCATGACCGACCTGATGCGGGATGCAGGCCCCGATTTTCTTAATACTTCCCCAGTCGACCACCTCGTGTGTCGTGGACCGCACCCATACATTAGGCGATCAATTCGACCTAAGGCCCGGTTGTGAGTGTTGGCATTGTTTTGGGTATTTTTTGAACCAAACGATCTTACCATGATGTGGTGTAAATGTACTCAACACATTTTAAAGCTCTGTGTCGAGTTTGGTGAAAGCGGGTAACTATCAAAACTTAGATGAAGAATTTGTTATAAGAGATACAAAGAATCCACACACTGGTAGAAGTCAACCTTAGTATGGTCAACTGGCCCAAACTGTAGACTGTTTCCCTTTCGAAAAGCTATCAACTAACACTGCGTACCGCTTGTGTGGCCAACAAATACTCCGCTTAGTTCATTCGAGTTGACGTGCAAGCCACCCTGCGGCTCTCTTCTCACTTCCTTTATCAACACCACACAGACTCCATACCATTCGCGCGACATCATGCGAAATCCTGCATGCTCTATCAACCTGTGTAACGTGGCAGCAAATCTCACATAGTTTCATCCTAGCCTGTAGCGCATTTGTCCTTCTTGCCTCGACCCATAACAACACGTGTAACTACATCTCTCTGTGGGGGACCTATATGCTGATAGGCGCATGAGACGCTTGTGAATAGACTCTAAGACTTAAAACAGCAGTCTGCCAACAACACATAAGGGGCAATGTGAAGGCATGGTCGTGGCATAACATGGTTATACTACTCTAGTCTTAGGACATACTCTAGCTAGCTAGCAAATTAAGACCCAGCTTGGCTAATTAAAGCTATAAGTAAGTTGGTATTACGCAAAAGGAAATTTGCACGTATATACAGCTAAAATTTCTATTAATGAAAGAAGTAAGAATATTGCGTGCACGAATAAGAGCTTACTGTATAATTTTTGAAGCCAGCATATTCAAAGCAAACGTACCACCAAATATGTCTAAACTTGCTGATTTACAGGCACAATTAAAGCGCCTACCCATCGTTGTTGTTATATTTGCGAAGCGCGCAGAGCGCCGGGCATTACTGTTGATTGCGCGTTACTTATGTTGGGGCAATTCTCTGTCGAACTTTCTTGCCTCCCAGGATGAACCCTCTTTTTAACTTAGCAAAGTTGGAACTCCATCCACCAAAGGCGCATTGCCTCGCCCGGCTGGCAGCGCGTTCCGTACCATTCACCAGATTTGCTGAGGACGTCCTGTCGCTTCCTTTGGACGGGCCTTATGGCAAGCCACTGACGATCGGCCCGCGAACATCGGCTCGAGCACACCACCCACACGCCTTGCAGCCCACTTCTCCACACCATCCCTGGAATGGACCTAGAACTACTTGCCAGAATAGGTCGTTACGTCCGGTTCTCACAACCCAAGTTTTAACTTCGTTGTCAAGAAGGCTGACACTGTTGTGCGGGGGACTCAACGCCAGGGTAAGGTTACCAAACCTCGGCAGGTAGCTTTGAGATCTCCACCTTCACATGGACCACGTCGTCCATCGTTGGATAGCAACTAGTTTACTAATTAATATCCAAGTCCGTTCGTCTCATCTATGACACTCCGACATAACCCTGTAGCGGTCTTTCGATCTTGACGAACTGGGACCTGCCGTAATAGGAGATGGATCGTCTCGCGCTGGGCACTAGGGACGAAACATATGCAGGCTCGGTAAGACTACCGACGTGTGTGTCGTTAAGCGTCCTATAGAATTACGGAAGAAGCCGCATGTATCAGATTCGCGTTCTTAAACTACTAATTATGAGTTGTGTATACTGCCTCGGTATTGAACATCAGATAGTGTGTCTAAGAGCAGGATTACTGTTATCCAGTGCTGTGTTTCCAGCACACTTCCGAGCTTTCATCCAGAGAGCAAAATCTCGGTGAGCCCTATTGACTGCTGTTTTTTCTTTCTTTCTTCTTTTTTTTTTTGAAGTTTTTCACCTTTTGTACACATTTCCATAATTTAAGATGTTGCCCTCGGCACTGTCGGCCTTCATTATACGAGGTTCATCACGCGTCATCCCTGGCTTATTAATTGGGCAGCCTTACAAAAATTTCCTCATAGAACCTATTGATCACATGAAAGGGCCTAGCTATTTGAAGTTCTCGTGCTGTTTTAGGCTCCATCTGATATTCGGCAAGAACCTTATGCAAGCTTTTGGTGCATTTCATAAACAATTTAGTATTACGAGCAGTGACTATCCCGGCCAATACGAACAGTCTAAAAAGCTGCGGTAGTTAAGAGTTTCAAATACAAGTAGCGGACGAATTCAATCCCGGTCGGCAGAGTAGGTTTGTAGCTTGAACTGAGTTAATCACATGAGAATTTTTTTACAATTTACGACTGCTCAATTCGGGATGGAGATGCCGTTTTATTTTGCCAACATCAATATAGTATTTTGAATTAACGTATACTCTACGCCGTAAAGCTAAACTAAACTTATCTCTTGAATTTCCTTAAGCTTCCGCCATTTATTATCGGTAAATATTTTCTAGCAAGTCATGCTAAATTCAGTCGAGCCGTTGGCGGTGCTTAGGATCTCAAATATTTTGTATATGGGATAGTTTCTAGCGCTGATATATGATGGCCCATGACTCCTTGCTTCAACACGTTTTTGAAGAAAACAATACCCCGCACCCCTATTTTTAGCACAGCTGAGGTACCGCAATGTTATTGAAGTAAATAGACGACAAGCATTATTAGAACAGTTACACAAGTTAAGATACGCTAGCAGTAATTACCGTGTGTTTGGTATTCATCTATGCTCGTGTTTGAGTCATTTGTAACAAAGACGCGCCAAAACATTTTTTATGAACCATGCGGCACGTGTGCTCGGGCTGCCCTAACTGTATCAAGGCAGAGGAGGTAAGAACACTAATTAAAGTGGCATCTGGCTACTCGATTTTTTGTGTAACGGGTCAACCTTGTTGGCAACACTAAGACCCAACAGGTAGTATGTCCGACATCTGGCTGTTCGGCACCACATCGCACGCCAATGGCCGGACTGTGCATTGAAAGGGAATACGAGTACTCCGTACACGCAATATTAGTTATGCTGACCGGCATACAATATTGTAGCCAATCTAGGGACTATTTGATAGCTCGAGCTGAAAGCAAAGCGATCTGAGCACAACAGAAGGTTTGTCACACTACGGAGACTCCGTAGTCCGTTGGTGTTTCGCATTGTTAATTTCGCCGCCCCTCCGCAATTGTACGGCTCGACGACTGGGGTGGGGGTGGATAGTTACTGTGGCGCACTGAACGTTGTGTGGATTTGGATTTCCGATGAACCCCCTCCACGATGCGCGCACTACCCCACGGGGATGCCTCGTGATACACGGCTTCGCTAGCATCTGGACTCTGTGCCAATGAACAGAGGACTGTTCGCGGAGGGATCCGCGCTTACGCACCCTCTATAATGCTCCCGACGACGGATTAGCTTACTCCGACCGACTTCCATGGTTTGGGGTCCTATGCGTGGTTCAGTGGGCTCGGCGTTCTGTTCGAACGTTGTTGGACTATAAGATGTTGACATTTGCCTTCATGCTCGATACTTGTGTTGTCCATAGAGCCAAGTTCTCCCTGTAGTCAGCTTTCTGCATCCCAAAGCCTAGTTTGAACAAACAGGGCCGCTCAGCGTTTTCGTCTCCCCATTCTTGTTGGGGCAGTGAACAAGATGCGTCTCTCATTACCTGTTCTTATTGCCCTTACCTGTGGCTTTGCCCATGCTGCCCCAGCTGGAGAACCAGATTACACGCCGGTTGATAAGCGCGACTCCCTCAACTTGTTTCTGGCCGCCATCACAGAGACGTTCCCCGTGAACGTCGCGGTTACAGAAATTTGCGGCGCCCTTACGGTCGGCGAAGAAGCTTTGGCCGAGACCTTTGGCCTTTCGACCACTGAGAATGCCAACGGATGCGCTGATGTGACTTTGGTGTTTGCACGAGGAACCTGCGACCCTGGCAATTTGGGCGCCCTTTCTGGGCCGTCGTTTGTCACCGCCGTTAAAAAAGCCGTGGGATCTTCCAAGTCAGTAGCGGTTCAGGGCATAGATTATCCTGCAACTGTGGATGGATATCTCACAGCAGACCCTGCCGCTGGACGGACTATGTAAGTGTTCTGGACTACCTGGCTGGAACAGCCCATGTAGTAACAGCTGACTAACTGATCACCTCTCACCAGGGCCAAATTCATTTCAACAACATTAGCTTCGTGCCCAAAGACAAAGTTCGTCCTTGGCGGCTATTCCCAAGGAGGCTATGCTGTACACAATGCCGCCAAAGATCTCGATGCGAATGCCTTGTCCAAAGTAGCCGCGGTTGTCATCTTCGGAGACCCAATGTCTAAGCAGCCAGTGCAAGGTGTCGATCCTGGCAGGGTCAAGATCGTCTGCCACAAGGGCGACAACATCTGTGACGCTGGACCCATCATCACCATCTCACACCTTACATATGCCGCTGATGCGAGCGCCGCAGCTTCGTTTGTCGTTTCGAAGCTCTGACAGGGAATTCGCGTCCCCTCTATGAGGTTGGGGTTTGCAGCTGTTATGCATGCTTGATATATTTTAGTTCTGTATATACTTCAAAAGCATGAGCAGGAGCGTTTCACTTGTGCAAAATTCCGTGCTGGTAGACTTTGAACCCAACAATTGCCAAGTCCACGTACGAAGCTAAATGTCGCATTTCAATCCAGTTGATTGACGTCTGAGGTTGGCAGCCGATACTTGTTGTCAGTACTTGTTGTCAGTGGGAGACTTTCGATGATCAGCGGGGCGTGGCTTGATGGTGTGTGCTGCTACAAGGAGAGCATGATCAATGCGATCGCCCACACGGCCCAATGAGGTCCCAGCGACGCCCCCCTAACTAGTGAGTATCTCCCTCCCGATGCCCGTGGCCAGGTCATTCTACATCCACTACAAGAACTGGGCATTGGCTGGCTTTTAGCGGCGCCTGCACTGCAAGCCATGCAGGTGGCATACTTACCGGGCCAGCTGCAAGTGCACTGCTAATTGCTCGGCGCTATATCAGGGCATGAATTTATCCGACTGGCAGGTCTGTTATCATGGCGGCTCAAGTCCAAAAACCTAGCCCACCACCCACTCGCTAACTAGCATCCCGTACAGCATCTTTCGACCGGCAAGCGCATCCCTGGAGCTCATGATTGATGCCGCCTATCGGCGTCACCTGGCCCCCGAAAACGCCGGTCACGACAACCACGACTTTGAACAAACCACATATCACCCGGACTTTTGGCCCCAACCAACCTCCGCGGCCCGTTTCTCGAACCACGTGATTTTATGAATCCCGACTCCATACCATACACCGGGCAGATCCTACGTCAACATCGTTCCGATCTAAATATATAGTAATGCTATAATACCACGAGCCGCCCGTCCATCTCGCATGGCCACCTGTCTTTCCCCCCGTCCCCACAGAGCACATCGAGTGTTTGACCGTCCTGCTCAGGTTGCACCACATTCATGATGGAAGGAGAAAAGAAGCCTGTCATCATCGTCGGCCACGGTTTGGCAGGCCTGGTTGCTGCCTATGAACTTTCCAAGCGCAAAATACCCACTATTATCGTCGACCAAGAAAATGCCAACAATATCGGTGGCCAGGCATTTTGGTCTCTAGGTGGAATTTTCGTCGTCGATTCCACAGAGCAACGCCGCGTGGGCATCAAGGACTCGCGCGAGCTGGCTATGCAAGACTGGATGAATTCTGCCCAGTTTGATCGTGAGACGGAGGATCGCTGGCCACGACAATGGGCCAAAGCATTTGTCGATTTCGCTACAGACGAGATGGAGAACTACGTCAAGGGCCTGGGTCTAGGCTTCATGTTCAATGTTGGCTGGGCGGAGAGGGGTGATGGCAGAGCTGACGGCCATGGCAATTCTGTACCGAGGTTCCATCTTACATGGGGTACTGGACCCGAGGTGGTGCGCATTTTCAGGGAACCAGTTTTGAAGGCCGAGAAGGAGGGGATAATTCAGTTCAAGCATCGTCACGCTGTTGACGAGTTAATCCTTGACGAAAAGACGGGCAGGGCAACGGGCATCAAGGGTCGCATTTTAGAGGACGACGACGCCGTCCGTGGGGTCAAGACATCGCGCACCGCCGTCGACACCTTTGAGCTGCACGGCTCAGCAATCCTGGTTTCTTCTGGTGGCATCGGCGGCGACGTGGAAGCCGTGAGGGCAGCATGGCCAGTTGATCGTCTTGGGCCCAAGGTTCCGCAGAATTTCGTCGTTGGCGTGCCGGCCCACGTTGACGGTCGGATGGTCGGCATCTCGGAAAAGGTGGGAGCAAATGTTATTAATCGCGACCGCATGTGGCACTATACAGAGGGGCTACAAAACTGGAATCCCATCTGGCCAAACCACGGCATTCGTATTATACCCGCGCCGTCGACTCTCTGGCTTGACGCCACAGGTAAGCGGTTGCCGCCGTACTTGTTCCCGGGAGCAGACACCTTGGGCACTTTGAAACACATCTGCCATACAGGACACGACTACACATGGTTCGTTTTAAATCAGACCATCATTGCCAGAGAATTCGGTCTCTCCGGATCTGAACAAAATCCCGACATCACCGGCAAGAGCATTTGGCAGCTTCTGGGCAGAATATTCAACAGCAAGGGTCCCCTTCCCGTGCAAAATTTCATGAAACACGGCAAGGACTTTGTCGTCAAGGAAACGCTCGAGGAACTAGTCGAGGGCATGAACAAGCTGGCTTCCGAGCGCGGCGGCCCGACTCTGGAATTCGAGAACATCAAGAAAGTGGTTGATACGAGGGACTCTCAGTTCAACAATGCATACTCCAAGGACGCCCAGGCAATGCTTATCAACAACAGCCGGTCTTACTGGCCCGACAAGCTATCACGGGTTGCGAAGCCACACCACATATTGGATAAATCCAAAGGTCCCTTGATCGCGGTGCGTCTGAACCTTCTCACACGCAAGACGCTTGGGGGCATTGAGACCAACCTGCAGAGCAACGTGATGCGCTCTGATGGAACGGCTTTCCCAGGCTTATATGCTGCAGGCGAAGTAGCTGGCTTTGGAGGTGGTGGAGTACACGGCTACAATTCGCTCGAGGGTACGTTTTTGGGCGGATGTATCTTTTCAGGCCGTGCCGCTGGACGGGCTATGGCTGATGAGGTTGCTGGTACTGCTGCGCCGGCTTGATTGTAATTGACCAGGCTGCCATAAGCATCATTTGGCGATGAATGAGACTGACAGGATTTTCCGACCCGATGACCCTTTGAATGCCTAGTGTTGGCGTACTTGAACCTCACGCAGAACACTCTCAGTAGTACATACACAAGTTAGAAGTGACGACCAGATGGACTATTCCATAGGCAATAAATGATATTAGTATGGTCGAATAAAGCATTGCGACCTTGTAAAATCGCAAAATAGACGGAGTACTGAGCTTGTGATCATGCTGTTCCAGCAATCTGGTTGATGCGGCCACCACATTTCCCAGCATCTGGATGTGTTCTCAGTCCTATGATGCCCAGAACTTGCTATCCTGAGCACAAACCAACCCGGCCACCGACGTACTTGCAGGTTTGTACTATGATACGTTTCTGTTGATGGGATCCATATGAGAGGACCTCATTACCCGGCTCCTCTAGTCGGCTATCCTACCTGTGGAGCCTTTTCGTCTTCACGAGTGGCATCATGGCTTGTTGCTGATCACACTACCGACGTTGTCATCGTCAGTCGTGTGGCAGCAGTCGGCTCATTTAACGGAGAATGATAACCAGCTTGAGAAACTAATCATAGGCATTTCTAAAGGTTTACTTGAGGTCAAAAGAGCCCGAACAGACGAATCCTTTGACAATGGACCTGAAATATATAGTTCAGCGCTGGTGAGGCTCAGTTAGTGTTGGAAACGGCGAACTTAGAATCGCACAGACCAAAACCGAGTCCACAAAGGACTTCCTCTTGCGTGGCAACAGTTTCGATACGCTAGATTCCAGTTTTGGGTCTAAACCTATATGTGCTGGTCACTTGTCAATCATGGCAGCGTGTCCGCAGTACCTTGACATCTCAGAATTGAATGCTCATGTTGAGGTGCCTCGTAAAGCAAGAAGCCTCTGGAAGCTTTCGTTAGTGGAAGGAAATCCTCAGGAAATGACAGGTTTCAGGACGTTGCATGGTTTAGCACCATTTTCCGATAAAATTCCAACTTAATGGCGGTCCGTGGCCGTCGGCTATTCCTGCAGGATATACCGCCAGCAGAGCTTTGTTTCTGCTTTTGATGCCTTGGGTTCACGGGTTGACTATGGTCCTTGGTAATGGATGGCAGTCCTCGATGTAGATCAGGTCTCTCGAGACTTGCCAATCCCCGCTGGGACCGCCGTTTCAGCCATGTCCCAAGTCCTCGAAGACCACGGAGCATCCTAGTTCTATCTTATGCCACCATTGAACTGTTTACTCATGCTGACTAACCCCGGACGCATAGGGCTGAACACCTACATCATGCGCCGCCCCGGCGACAAAATGACTTGAATAGCTGGGCTACGCTCGGAGAGGACATGACAAAAACAAGTTCACGTACCGTGTCTATCTTATTCGCGTAGACTTGATCTCATAGGTGTCGACCGTTGACACAGTCATCCCGGCTGGCGGCGAATTCCCTTTCAGAGCACCTGGGTTGTTTAAATAAACCTACGGGACAGCGATTTGCGCTGGCCAACGACGTAGACAACACCTCTGGCAACACCTCCGAGCTGCGGTGTGGATATTTCAGGCGCACAGGCAGTATCTCAAGCTGTGGTTCTGCAGGTAGTCACACAGTGTCTGCACCATTGGCCCTGTTCGTACGTACCTCTGTAGCAAAGCACCCTGATTTATTAGACTGGTAAGCAATAGGCTTCTTACGACAAGCATATGAGGGCAAATCCGTTGCCCGTCCCTGCCACTGATAGCGATGATAGTGGACAGCCAGAAAGCGACGTTGGGTCGCCCATGGCCTGGTACTTATGCGTATCACGCCGAATATTTTCACTTCCAAAACTCAAAGAGCCGATGAGGCGGATGCATCACCATCAAGATGTGAAGAGAGAGAGGGAAAAAAATTGGGCCAATTGGCAATAAGACTGACAAGACAGTACGGAAACAGACAGAAGTCAAATACACACCTCCATATGGTACTTCGTACATAATTGTGATCTGAAATGCGGACACTGGGCGCTGATCTCGAGCAGTTGGGGTCAAGCTGACTGCCGATCTTGGTTGCTGGTGGGTTGGACAAGACGGTTGGGGTCAAGCTGAAACACTGGACTATGGCAAATGGATTGCATACTGCGTAGTACAGATTTCCATTTGGTCTTGTGACATTGTGACAAACCATCTGGAGAGGCTGGTGCGAGATACGACTTCACGACTGTACGACTGTACGATAAGCTGGGACGATGGTAACACCATCATTATAACCATAAGGTCTGGTGGTTCTGGCTGAACTGGAAGCATCTGCATAGCTGAAGTTATTTCATGCCTCCATGTTGAAATAATGGCAATGGTGGCGTGGCCTTTGGATATTGAGCTGGTCAGGTGGTGAACGCAAGATGGAAGCTGTGAGATGCCGTCTAGGCCTCACATATTCAGTACCCTCCGGAACAAGTGCTGTATCAGTGCGTAGCCCGGTGGATCAGCGTGACGTCGACTGGCTGAACTGGTCGCTTAGAGGCAACTGGGGCCATTTGGGGCTAGCGGAGCAAGGGACCGGCCTGTGGCGTCATTCAGTGGAGCAGACCCCGAAAATCGAACCAGACCATGCATGCCAAGACGGTTGAGCAGAGTGCAATAATTATTGCAAGATCAATACTAGTAGTATTCTATGTTGAGATCCGGGTTAAGTGCGGCGGTAACGACTCCGAGTTAGTTGACTAGTTATTTATCAACGCCGGGGAAACGAGCCCTACCGAGTCTGACGGTCATATGAAATGCCCTTTGCGTGAACATGTCACATTTGCCGACCTGGCTTGACTTACCAATACTATGGAAGCCCAACGTTGACGCCCGCACCCAGCCAGCCGAGAAGCACCGAGGAGCACTAGGATCCAATTCCCGCCTGGTCCGCGAGTTGAATGCGCCGTGGAAATCCGGTTTTGTCCAACCTGCTCCATAAATATAAAAGCACTGTTTACTCTATGAGCCACTTTTCACTGCGTTGTACAACGTCATTGTCATCATCGTGTTTGGTGTTGTGAATGCGTAAGACTCGTATAATACTCCGCCCCCAGCGGACGCTTCTGGCGTGCTCAGCTGGCTGTCGTCTGCTGGTGCTCCGTGCCTCGATGCCAAGGCCGGACAGCATACCATCCGTAGCTACTCCGTGTGCGAGCACAGTACGGATTACTCCGTGCCAGTACGCATAACTACCATCTACCAGCACCGGCGACTAGTCCGGGGCAAAGTGCGGAGTAGCATTAAGCACGGCTTATTTTCTCGTGTTCTTATACGGAGTACCTAGTCCACCAAGCCCTTCGAGCATTAATCGTCATAGCAGACATGGATCGTCACCGCGGCCCCGTGCCGCATGTTTCGTTTCCCATTTTTGTTCGTCTCTCATAGGCTGTCACAGTCTGGCAGTGGTTGGTGTCACTCCACAGCGCCGGCAGATCGAAGAATGGGCTGGTCAGCTACCCTTTTCTCGCCGGCACTCCGGGATATAAAGCCGTCGCTCGTCGCCTTGAGAAAACAAACAGCTTTGCCTGTGATTACATCGCCTCCTTAACACCACCGTGGCTGTTCGGGTAACTTGTTCATCAACTTCCATCGCATTTCTAAGACCGGCCGTCTCGAAGTTAATATCCTCCCCATGTTTCTATCCACAGCCTTCTTGCTCGGCCTCACCGGCCTGGCGACCGCATCACCCATCGCCACCCGCGACGACGGTCCGCCCACAGCCCTTCCTCCAGCCTCCAAGTCTAATGGCTTCAACCTCATCGTTAATGTCACCAATCTCAGCCGCGACTTCACACCCTCCATCCAGAGCAAATACATCAACAGCATCCACGTCGGCGCCGGATTATCCCTCGTCGGCGTCGGAAACAAAGAGGACAACCCTCGCGTCTTCTACGTTAACGGCACCGCCATGGATTTTCACTTTGCCAGCTCGACCGTCAACTCGGATGGCGGCACGCCTCCATCCGCCTATGGCATTAGCCTCACCAAAGACCCGGACTCCGACATTGCCCACACTGCTCACCTCGACGCCGGCCCCGGCGACAAGGGCATCGGCCTGACGCGGTTCCCCGTGCCGTACACCTTCTTATACCCCGAGACGTACGCCATTTGCAACGAGAGCATCCCCTATTACGGCGGGAAGAAGTTCCTCATCGTGAAGCAGTTCCAGCTGGGCCTGAAGACAGAAAAGGACATCCCTCAGAACTGCGTTCCCGTGCGGCTGTTCGCGCAGTGTGCAAAGCTTAACGACTTGCCACCCGGATCGTTGGCCAGTCATCAGTTTGCGTATGAGACGCAGTGCTACGACGATGTTGCTAGCATTGACTGGCCAAAGTATCGTCCTTGGTGAAGCGCCGTGATTGAGGTGGAGGCAGCGCGGGGGAGGAGATTTTCCAGTGTTCTGCTTGGCCGTTGGGAAATACTGATTCATGAATAATGATGCATATTGAACTATTTATAG
The DNA here is from genome assembly GCA_032433595.1 of Conoideocrella luteorostrata. NCBI lineage: Eukaryota > Fungi > Ascomycota > Sordariomycetes > Hypocreales > Clavicipitaceae > Conoideocrella > Conoideocrella luteorostrata. Next base: position 55,957 of record JASWJB010000229.1, read on the forward strand.
CGGGTAATTAGAAGAGTTGCGATCACGACGCACCGGAGTAATATAATGGATAATAATATCATTTTTATGCGGGTTAAATTCACTGTAACCTACCTGTACTGGCTGGGCGCCGTTGCCAAATGTGCCATGCTTCCACATTCAACTGATTATCCAACCAAACAAATCCTTCAGGGCATACCATTATTCCACTCAGTAGATATGCTAAAGCCATGCGGCATGTCTCAACACAGCATCCAAGTTGTGATTCGAGGACGATTGATCATGTACAATCGGTAGGCAGATAGACGTATCCCATAATTCAAACTGTCGTCTTAGGACAGACCATGTTCGCATTCTGCATTAGCACTCGACGGTCGGATCGTCTATTTGGGATGCCTGGTCTTGGGGTACGAAGGATGGTAACTGTGGGCGGGGCGGTCCATCTGACCGTTACTTTTGCCGTCTTCAATCATCTTCAAACCATAACTCGAACTTGAACACTGTCGGAAACTGCATGAATAATGATAAAAAAGGATCGGTCGCACCGCCGTCGTGCCGCTAGATGCGAACCTGGACTAGAAGGTTGGGAACTTTGTGAGGTGAGTGTCGCGAGTATTACCAACCCATAAATGAACAGCACTTACTTAAAATAAGAGGAAAAAGAAAAAAAGCCCATCTATTACTCAATAGCACCCCTCACATGCAACTATTTTACCTGCATACTCTACCAAGTGCAATTAACGACTTCACCAGCTCCTGTCGCACCAGTATCGCAGTTCCGCCCAAAGCAGCATGACGTGATCGGCAGAGAACTATGGACTTTGGCTATCAACGAATCATTTTATCTCGATCCGATAGATTGTCTTCATCGCCGCCCTGAGAGCCTCTTATATCTCCTGTCGCCCGTCCTGCCTTGTGGGTCGAGCCACATGCAACGCTTCATTGCAACGGATTACGCCATCGTCGCGCCGTCTTGCAAACACAAGAAGGAACCCAACCCAATAGCCAGCGCTGCCAGTGAGGCATATCCAGTTCAGTGCCGAAATCTAGCGGCTTTTGTGCATGGTGAGATCGTGGGGATGACGCAGCAGGTCTCCAGTATAGAAAATGCAATCTCCGTCGAGGCGCTGCAGCATCGAATGAGTGTTATATCTTTTGGAGCGTCTGCATATGCAAGTTGCCCTCTATTTCTTTATTGAAAAAAGGTCGGTAATAATCGACCACAGACGGACAAAATGAGTGAGTTGCCCTCAACCCAGACGGTGCTGCTCTTACACGGCCCTAAGCAAAACTACGACATCATCGAGGGCTATCCTGTGCCTGAGCTGCAGCATGACTCCGAAATCCTTGTTAGCAATCGAGCCATTGGGTTGAATCCGATTGATTGGAAAGCTCCGTACGTTTAGCACTATGCCTTGGTTGGGAGATTACTCATGCATAAAATAGGGACTTCAACTTTGGCCTACCACAGCTGCCATACATTGCAGGCAGAGAGCTGGCAGGTACCGTGGCGAAGGTACCATCCGAGTCCAGCAAATGGAAAGTCGGCGATAGAGTAAGCGCTCTTTGGCTCATCCCTTGAAACTGCCGCTGACGAGGGAGCGAGCCCTCTAGGTAACTGTCATTTCGACCGATTATCGTGATTTACGCAAGGCCGCATATCAGCAATATGTCGTCGCTCAGGGCCACACTGTCGTCCGATTGCCGCAGCATATATCCTTTGAAGCTGGCTCAACATTCGGTGTTGCATTTGCTGCCGCCTCAATTGCCCTCGGTGTTTCGCTCGGCGTAGATTTCTCCCATGTCCTCGGCGGTCCCGACTTATACCAAGCAGTGCGTGACATTGGGTCAGATGACTTACCCGAAGATGTGCGGAACCAGTGTTTGGAGGGAATCAGGCCCGATGAGCGACCTAGATCGGGCGACTGGCTGGTAATTTGGGGTGGTAAGTTCTCAAACAAGTGCCGGTGAAAATCCCTACATTCTTCTCGCTGACCGTACATATACAGGTTCTGCAACATCCGCAAACCTAGCCATTCAACTTGCAAAGCTCGCCGGACTCAAGGTCGCTATTGTGGCGGACAGTGCCAAACATGGGCTCCGCCTGTCAAACCATGCCGTAATACGGCCGGATCTATTAGTGGACAGTCACGATCCGACCCGCGCCATCGACATTCTTCTTGCAAACACCAAAGGCCGACTTCGATTTGCGTTGGATACTCGCGGCCGAGAATCTGCCAGTCATTTGCTCAGGGCACTGCGACTCAATAAAGACAAGAAGTACGATGACTCCATCTCCTTGATATCCCCGCCCGCTACTCCACGTCACGCAAAGTCATCGAGGGGTCATCTCGTCGGGCTGACGGGCTTGCCGAAGGACTACGAAGAGGAAGATGTACTCCTGCACACCGTGCCGATCAAGCTGTTCCATGAAGTAGAATCGATCGGCCAGTCGTTGGTTACCTGGGCTGCCGAGCTTCTGGAACAGAAGCTGCTGTTCCCTCCTGACATTGTGAATATAGAATATGGATTGAGCAATGTCAACGCAGGACTAGATCGGATGAGAAAGGGAGAGATTAGCGGTGGCAAATTGGTGGTAAAAGTATAGAGTAGACATCCCGTAGCTCGAAATTTGAAGCGCTTGATAAATGTTCGTCACTGGAAAAGGAGATATTGCTTCGTTTTGGAACGTGGTGCCCGAAGCAAGTCACCGACTTCTTCTACATTCCTCATTTCCACGGCTTTACCCTGGAGCTGCTACATTAATGGGTGACGCTTGCGACTCTATCAGACAACATCCCGGCAATCTTAATGGACAACGACAAGAAGATTTAAAGTAAGCATATTAACGCTTCCCGATAGCAGATGAGCTCTTTCACTGACAAAGAGCAACCTGACGACGAACCAATTGGCATAAATGGTTGTTGACGTAACTAACTCGTGCCATCATGTGGCTGGCTGGCTGGCTGGCTGGCTGGCCATCAGAACATCTTCATCTTTCTGTATGTTATATTTCGATGTCGGCGTTCCATCATCTGTCTATTATTCCGCCGCCCCCACACAACTTCCTGGGCTAAGTAAGTGTCTGTTTTCTCGACGAATGTTGCGTAGCCACAGCAAATTTTGCGCAGAACAGCCATTGAAGGTTTTCCCAACAATTATTCCATTGACCTTGAAGAATTACAGACTGCCAACAGGCATGGTGGATCCCGAGTTATGACTTGCTATTGGCGTGTTTTATCAGCAATGGGGGTCGGCTCGATGTGCCAACTGGGTGACATTGGGGTAAACCTCTCCATAGATTTACACCGGACGCCTTGGTACCCGGCTGCAATTCCGAATCTGCATGCACCGGGATTTTGTAGAAAGCCTTTCACGCCGGACAATAGCACGTTCGCCTTGACGGTTCCTTCGTATAGGCCTTGAGCCCATAGCTGGACCTTTCGATCTGTCAAGATGTGCCGTGGGACCGCTTGCACCGTAACATTGGTGTCGTACTTTGCAACTGCGGCCCTTCGCCAATCGCGCGGCCAATGGCACTGCGGCAGTTTTCAATGGACATGCTACAGACAGCCGTACGAATACTGTTACGTGTTAATGGGAAAAGTGGACGTGGGAAACGAAAATTGGATGAAAGCAGCTGGCACTGGGGAACTGAGGAATGGGATCTCCTTTAATAGGGAAGAGTAGAACAAGATTCTACCTCTATTCAGTCACGCTGTCGATGAATCAGCAAGTTACGTTTATGACTTCGCTTTAAAGCTCGATCTGTGGGTGGACGAGTCCGTCAATCCCTCAGGTGTCATTCCCAAAGTCGAAGAGCCAATAGGATGAACTAAAAGGGCATCTTTTAGCAATAATTCCACAGTTCTCGTAGACACTCTATATCTCATATTTTACATCAAAAAGATTGTCAATCTGTGATTTCGTCTCAAATGCCAACCCCCGTATTGAAGCCGCGGTCCTGCATGGAGTATAACTAGAGACCAGCTCGGCCAGGAACCAGCTCGGCCGCTTAATATGGCCGCCTTAAGCGGCAGAAAATCCACACTGGGTCAAAAACTTCGCAATAAGCTGGGCAGTGGGCTGGTCTTATCCAATAGCGCTTCTGATCTTGGACCTCTCGGATTCTCAGCCGACGGCCGAGATGCCGTTGTGGCATCCACACCATTACATCGCTGCGTCAAATAAGGTAAACATGCATTTATCCTGAGTGCTTTCATTTGCTACATAGTTTGCCACTAACGCCGCAATTTGCTTCAAATTCCGTAGAGAAAGACACTATTAGCGCAAGTCTTTCGTAGATCTCAAGAACTTTTGCTTTCGATCATGGGCGCTGATAGTCCAGATAATGGTGCATTCAGAGGTGGTGACGTCGAAAGAGTTCTTTGTTCGGGACAAGATGAAGAAGCTCGGACCATGAGGTCAACATCCATACGAGGACTCCACCATCTGAACGATACTAACTGAATACGAAGCGTCAGGCAACATGGAACGGGTCAGAGAATCCGGCCAACCCGTACAACTGGTCGAACAAACGAAAGGTCACCATCGGCATGGTATGCTGAGAAAGTCAATTAGTTACCACTATGTCTGCCGGCATGGTCTCACGAGCACTGAACCAGAACCTTCGAGACTTAGTTATGGAACCCACGGTAGGACAAATTGCATTTTCAGCCTTCTTTCCTGGGTTGGGTTTTGCGCCTTTTCTGGTGCACCCATGGCGAAGAAGGAGGGCCGAAAGGCTGTCTGGGTCATCGGCAACATATGGCATATCCTGTGGAATTCTTTATGCCCAATCGGTAGCTCGCCTGCCATTATGATCATTGGTAGCTTCCGGCTATAGCGTTGGATTTACAGTAAGACACGCACGTACCCACACTATAAACACAGTCGTGGGAAATGTCTCAGACCAAAATAAAATTTTGAAGCTAATCTGTCAATGAAACTCTCATCGTAGCTTACCAGGCCAGTGCTAGCAGATATGTACCACATGCAATGATGTCGTGGTAAATCCCCAGCCATTGTCAGTTTACTCCCGCATCTTGGTCCTGCTTTGGGACCTACTGGCCACGTAACATCTGCCAGCCATGGTTATTTTGGGTACTCTCTAACACGGATGCCGTCATTTTGATCTTGGGCTTACTTATTATTCGCGAGAGGTATGTCCCAGTCTTATTCCAGTGCAAGTCAGCAGCCTAGCGTAATGTTGGACTCGCATCAGTCAGCATGCTGACCATGGTTGCAGTCGCAATGAGAAGTAGCAAACGAACAAGGGCTCAGAACGAGTTGATTGTCCTCTGGCCCTTGCGGCTGATATTTCGGCATTCTAATATTAGGATCCTTGCTATATCTGCAGCTCTCGAACCCGGGATGTACATATTGGTGTTATCAACGTTTGCTACTTTGTGAATAACTCATTACGGCCAGCCCGAAACAACAGCTGGTTTGAACCATATTGCAATCGGTTTTGGGGGGGATTTGTTTGTGCGCAGGTCGGCGGGCGCGTAATGGATCTTTTGTGCAAGCGGATGAGGGCGGCACCACCAGACTGCAGCCTGCACCAGAATATCGCCCTCTACCTTACGGAGTATGTTTTGGGCTAATTTCGGGAATAGCAGGGTTATTCCGGTGCGTGTGTACGGCCAAGGGTATTGTTGACGTAGGGATTCTCATCTATACTTGTGGGACGTTCTTGTTCGCACAAGGTACGGTGGCGTATCAGATTGAAGTGTTTACGAGCACTCGGCGGGCGAGTGCCAACGCAGCAACCAGGGTCTGGATCTATATTCTGGGCTTTGTATTCCCCATTTTTGCTCCAGACCTGCACGGCAGATTCAACTACTATGGCTGGGGAAATAGCTTGCTCGGTTTTATTTTCATGGCGTTGGTATCCCAATAACATTTGCTCTCTGGATGTTTCGTTGGGAGCGGAAAGGGGATTCGGGCTGTTGGCCACACGGCAGAAGCTGCCAAGATGCGGCGCCCTAAAGGTTATGCAGGTGTGGGAGTCCAGCGAGGCACGCGGATTGTTGGATGCGACCTCTGGCGGCTTTCTCATTTACCGGACAAACAATTCGGGGGGGTTGGTAATATCCTATGAGCGGAACAATGATCTCTTGGGCACATGACGACCGGCCGATGGGAGCCGGTGACTGTTGAGACTACGGCCGATTCGCAACGGCCATGCCTGTCAGTGCAACAATGTTTGTGCGTGTTTGTGCGTGTTTGTGCGTGTGTGGCCTCAAATGCAACGGTGGGGATTCGAGAACCTAGCAAATGATAAGAAAGCCCATATTATCTCAATTTCCAAACCCGCGAATGGAACGCTGCATAAGGCTCGATGCAACCGTGCCGCATTCGACCACGACAATACTTACCAACGTGCAAACTCAGAATTTACTGCGTCCCAGAGTAGACTTGACTTGACTTGACTTGGCAACTTCCTGATTAGATGCAATCCATCACGCGACGTCCTTTCCGTGGCAAGTGCGTCATGGACGACTACCGAAGCTCCAGTACGGGCGCGATTATCTTTTCCAGAAGCGGCATCACGAATGGCCAGCGTCAGCACGGGTCTTGCACGAACCACGCGACAAAGACAGAGCAGCGGTGAGGTGTGAGTCAGGGTAGTCGTCCAGCATGATCAACGAGCGCGTCATGGGAGCACGGCCGCAGCACAAAGCAAGACCGGGTAGCACGGCGGAGATTATTTCCACGATCCGCGATTTGTACTTGGCTGGAAAGGACAAGGATACGGAGTGCTCGGTATATTATTAATAACGATAGGTAGGGAGAGGGGGGCCTGGGGGGGGCCTCAAGGGAGTTGACCCAGACAGAGCAGAAGCAAATCACAACCAACCGACAGACATGCAGCGACGTGCGCCCTGCCCGATGGCTTTTGGGCAAGCCTTCCCCGCAGCTTAAATCTCACTTGCAAAGGCTGAGGCTGCTTTAGCTACTTGGTACCCCGCGTTGGAGCTGTGGTTGGTTACAGGCGTAAGAGGCGTTAGAGCTTAGCTTCGCCCGCGTTGCAGCCTCGCATTGACCGATCAAGCTAACAATGACCAACTGGTCGCCCAACTAACCAACTACGCCGTACAGGGAGTAGTAGATGATCAGCCAGTCAACCCTCTTCCGGACATGTTTGGGGTCGCTCCACACCCGGCCTAGACCTGCATGTAATTAAACCCAACTCCAACTCGTCCAAGCGCATCGTGACCTAAACCCTCATGTTAAATCAACAAACAAATACGCATGCCCGGCTCTTGGCGCGCTATACGACAGCTCAATAAGTCATGGATGTGCTCCGAGAAGATGCCGACCATGACCTCATTCCCTCCCTAGTCAGTTTGTACAGCACGTTGTTCGGAGCAAAAATTGAGGCTGCAGCAATGATGCCACATCGTGGGATGCAATTCGGACATGGTCAATTCACTGCCCCCGACTTTCTCTCCCTTTGGCTACATCCATCGTATCACCCGCTCCTCCATGACCCAGCCCAAACTGTCAACGTGCAGCTGCTGTAATCGGGATCGACACATGTCTTACCTCTTCTATGCATAGGTCATGAAGCACGGTGTAAAGTAGTTACGTGAATGTTGTTTGTTTGCCAAGACGAGGGGGAAACGAGGCAAATAAGGTAACCAACCGCCCCAATGCCAAGTAGACTGTTGTGCCCGCAACATCCGACCTAGTTGGGGTTGCACGACGTGCTTATATCTCGTGGCTCCTGCTTCTCCCCCTCAGGAAGGAAAAAAAAAAAAAAGCTTGTTGAAGTGCCCGCATGATCCGAGTTGGAGAAAGTGCTACCCTGACTCAACTGGGGTGCTCTGCTTGCTTCAAAAAGAAGACGCAGTCTGCTCTTCCTCGCACTTTGTAGCTATCTCATCGGAGCATCTTGATATTTCATTACCAGCCTTGCCCAATTGGCTTTGGCAGATCAATACAACTAGCCTCGTGGTACACTTATACTTCCAATTCTTCATCATCGCCATGCATCTTTTACAACGCGTCTTTTGGGGCGGCATATCCGTTCTCCATATATTTGGGTCAACCGAGGCGCAATCCAATGGAAGCAACCCGGTGCCTTACAAGGTCCAAAAGCCACCTCTGGATACCGACTGGACTTACAAGGTCGGCACCAACCCATGGCCAGAGCATCCTCGTCCTCAGCTCCGTCGCGAGGACTGGCAGAACCTCAATGGCATCTGGACGTACGAAGGCGCCGGCCAGGCGTACCAGCTGGCCGGGGTCCCGCAGGCAGCTGCTCTCTCGCGCGAAATCATGATCCCTTCCTGCGTCGAAAGTGGTCTGTCGGGTGTTCAAGACCTCAATTCGACAAATATGTGGTTCGCCCGTACCTTCAAGGTACCGGACAATTGGCGGGGCCAGAACGTCCTTCTCAACTTCGAAGCCGTCGATTACGAAGCTACCGTCTTCTTGAATAACGTCAAGGTCGGACACAATGTTGGCGGCTACTTTCGGTTTACTGTTGACATCACTAATAATGTGAAGTGGGGCCAAGACAACCAGCTGTGAGTGTATATGGAGGGTCAGAGTCTCGCGACAGAATATGTATTAATTTGTGCTCGTCTAGCTTTGTTTTTGTATACGATCCCACAGACTTGGACATCATTCCTATTGGGAAGCAAACGAGAAACCCAAGTCATATCTTTTATCGCCCATGCTCGGGTATTTGGCAGACCGTCTGGCTAGAGAAGGCTCCCTCAAACCACATCACGCAACTCGATGTGGCCGCGGCAATGGACGGTGGTGGTACGTAAAATTATGAATTTTGCTCTACATCAGGTGTGTGCATATGATGCTAACGATTTATGGCCAACTTCTAGTCACCGTTACTGCGCATACGTCTGGCAAACAAGGCACCGAAGTCAAGGTCGCAGTGGTTGATCCGCAAGGCCATGTCATCGCGGAGAAATCTGGTTCGTCAGACAAGGAATTCAAGTTTACAGTTGGATCTCCAAAGCTGTGGTCTCCCTCGTCGCCGACGTTGTACAATCTCACTGTCACGATGGGTGATGATGAAGTTCATAGCTACACGGGGTTCCGCACGGTATCCAGGGGCATTGTTAATGGCATCGAGCGACCGCTGCTCAATGGCGAATTCGTCTTTCTGTTTGGCACGTTGGACCAAGGATATTGGCCAGATGGCCTCTACACTCCGCCAAACAGAGAGGCTATGATTTACGATTTGAAGATGTTGAAGGACCTAGGCTTCAACATGTTACGCAAGCATGTACGTGTTGGTTATCAGCAACTTGGGATCAGTTACTAATCTTGGGGCTTTATAGATCAAAGTGGAACCTGATCTTTTCTACCGAGCGTGCGACGAACTTGGCTTGCTTGTCATACAAGACATGCCTAGTATGCCCGCAGACGGCAGCAGAATTCCCAGTCCTGAGCAACAGGCAGAATTTCAGCGACAATTGGAGATTTTGATCAATGAACACAAAAGCTATACCTCTATTGGAATTTGGGTATGTTACACAGAATCAATGCCGCCTATCTGCTTGCATTGTGCTCGACTAAGCTGACACTCGACGCAAGGTGATCTACAACGAAGGCTGGGGGCAGCTTCGTGGACCACCGTATCCCGAAGAAACGCTGACTAAAGTCGTTCGGGATATCGACCCCTCCAGGCTCATCGATTCAGTTACTGGCTGGAATGACCACGGCTTTGGGGACTTTTCCGTATGTTCTTTTTCTGGGGAATTGTGCAAGACACTGATAGCATCGTCGCTGACATCTGACTACAGGACAATCATCACTACGCCAATCCTCAATGCGGAACACCATTCTACTCCATCTTGTCTTCGCCGTATGACCCCAAGAGAATCGGTTTCCAAGGAGAATTCGGCGGCATTGGCGCCACCATTGGAATCGAGCAGTAAGTTTCTTGCAGCATTCGCCCTCAGAGGGTCTTTCATATCAGGCGTGCGCTGACATGTATTCTAGTCTTTGGAATGTACAGCAAGCCATTGATCAAATCAACCAGACATACGAGATCAATGCCGACTTAAATTCTTACAACTACCGCGCCAGTGTTATTTTTAGAGAATTTACTGAACAAATCGATCGCTATGCATGCAGCGGAGGTGTTTGGACCCAGACGACTGACGTCGAGGGAGAGGTTAACGGATTGTATACATATGATCGTCGCGTGCTTCGTCCGGACGTGAAGCAGTGGAAGTCTGATATCTCCGGTCTGTACCAAGCAGCTCAGAGGCGAGGTGGAGCCAAGCCATGATGATGGCTTGTCATTGCCGTGAACGGGGAGCTCTGTGCGACGTTTATTCTAGTACATATTGTATTGCGCAGTTTTAGCTCCCTCTTCCTGTATACTCTTTCACAAGCAAAAGAACTACATAGTAGTAATATGTCAATATTTGCATGGTTTACTTCTGGCATCAAAAACCGACTTCCAGCATGGAGTTCTCGCCATGATCCAAACGTGGCCGTAGCGGCGATGCTCGGGGCTGAAAATATCGCTACTAATATGAAGGGTTCACAGAAATGCATTGAAAATCATCGACACCTAGTACTACGAGTACTCCAAGGCAACGAGAGAAAAGAAATAAGCTACCATAGGACATAGGGCATGGGATAAGCACGAAGCGTCTCTGTATGTGGTTGTGCGGACCTGGCTCGTTACAACTTGCCGCTCGAACAGTGTTTCTGCAAGAACCGTCTCAGCAAAGACTTGAGCCGCGATTCCGGCTTTTGTGTCTTCTAACCTACACCGTGGCCGGTTTCTGGCACCCCTTCATTGGGATGCGCCGTGACGGATTGAAACCGGGTTGACCCAGACAGGGACCCGCGGGCAATTGATTCCACTAAGTCCGCCACTCCTGATGGCTTCAGCCTCTGTAGTTGTCGAGTTTAACCGATCATACTAAACATTGAAATATGAATCTCCAACTAGCTCCGATGGCGGGTCCCCTTCTGATAGATCTCGAGCATTCTGTGGTTGATGCTCTTTGGGACGATTGTGTATCTGCACAGGATTCTGGGTGTGTAACTCGTCCCTCAAACAGCGATTTTGATTTGCGTATCTTCTGCGGTAGTCTTCACTGACAAAGGTCAAGCGACCATAGAAACAAAATCATGGTTTAAGTGAAAAGGGAAGGTGAGGCATCCCCGTGGAGCAGAGTGTCATCCCCTTCACTCGCTTACTCGAGACGAGAAACAAACCATTCATCCAATGGTATCTCTGTGATACCAGCATCACGAGTGCGTCATGCCAAACCCGTCACCAATCAGACGAAGGCTCATGCTCTGCCAATCCCTTCCCACACCTTCGTTTGTGTCGGAATTGGCCATGGCAGCTCGTTCTGTTGCAGTGGAGGCTGCAGCGGTCCTAAAGTCACTATGTACTTCTAGAGACAAAAATCTACCATTAAATCAATAGGTCTGACCAGTACACCTGGTGAACCGATAGAGCACCTCAAAAGCCGGAATTTGGTGGGAAGACGAAGCAAGATTTGCACGGCAGAACAACTAAAATAGTACTTAGTTCTACCCTATTCGCCAGTGTCTCTCATCGTGTGTGTTTTAAGTAGGCCGACAGTATATGCACTTTCACAATTGTTTCTGCGAAGCGATGCATGAAAGGAAATGCTTCAATTTGTGTAGTCGCTCCGCTGGGTTCCTAATTGCACGCTGTCTAATTTCTAGTAGTCTATTGTATTTTGTTCAGGGTCCATTAAATTTAGACCCGGTAGAGCCATTCAGGCCCTCTCGTTCATCATTTCTCATTTGCAGCTTAAGCTGGAGCAACGCTCGAATCTCATTCGCCGACTTGGAAGCCAAAACACCATACCCTTGCTGACTTAACGGGTACAACACCGCATTCTCGTCTTTCTTGACTACCTCCTCCGTTGAGACCGTCGAATGACTCATTATGATGTCGACATCCTGCCGTATCTGGTCGCAAAAGCTGTCAAGCGGAAGATCGTTGACATCTTCTCCGAATGGGTTCTCGATCTCGCGTCCAATAAGTGTAAGACCCAGGATAATGTATGCCGCGAAAATGGTCGCTGGAATCGTAACCCAATGGAGTTTGTCGACAAGCTGGAACGGCAGAACAAGGATATATGCCCATGTGATCTGGGCAATGGCAATCGAGTACGCGAGCGGCAGGGGAGTATTGAGAACTCTATCCACGCCATTAATGATGTCGTTGATCTGCGACAGCAGCCCCATCGCCTGCGTGTGATAGCCCGGCATTTTAAGCGTCCCGTTATCAATAATGGTCTTGATGAATGCCGAGCAGGAGTTGTGAATTTCCAGGGGGACATTGCCCAGCGGCCTTGCTGGGTTCTTCATGAGCCGTCGCGGATTCTGCTCCGCCATAGGAAACCCGAGGAACATGCCCACTGATTCCCACCTCGTGGGAGCGCTCAACTCCTTCTTCTCGGCGTCGTGGGCAATCACTGAGATGTGTCTTATCCTGCTTTGCAGGTCGTCGTAGTGCGTGTACGGTTCGAACCGCAGGCGGTGCTTCAGCGCGATGCTCAGCGAGACGAGCATGTTGCAGAATGTGATTTTGCCGAGCAGGTCCTCTGTCTGACACTCTTCGCGCTCGTTGGTGTGCACCCAGACGAGTCTTGCGAGGCTCTGCGTCACACTGGCCAGCTGGGACCAGTACTTTCGGCCTTCGCTGTATCTCTCGTAGGCGGTGGAGTTGCGGAACGACAACGAGAGAGCAACAACGAAACCGAGAACGGTTAGAAGAGTATTGCTGATGCCGACTATTTTGTGTTAGATTTCGATCGTTTGGGCAATATGAAAAGAGAAGAAATGGGCGGCTAATGCGGGTTGCAGCAGTTTGACTTACTATCTCTGACATGAAGCGAGATGGCTGTAATGCAAGTCGACCACACCGCCACAAAACCCAGTGGAAATATCATATACGGCATGACACTCCCCCGAAGACGAAGAAAATGAGGCCATTTCGAATGGTGGCTAAGATCTCGCGGACCATGCTATCCCCCCCTTCCGTGGTTAGTTCATCCGTACCATGCATGCGCTGATGTTGTTGAACATGCACTCACGAATAAACCGTCCAGAGAGTTGTTAAACTCTTCATCGTGCGCGCTATGATGTGAGCCGCTGGCGCTATGCATCGTGCTATTCACTGTGCTATGCATCGTGTCCTTCTTGTCTGGTTGGTACGCCATTGGATCTAATTCAATGCCAATGACGGAATCTCGCGATGACCCGTTTCTCGATGACCCAAGGAGTGTTCTTTGTGAAGCTGGAGCCATGCCACCTCCCCTTTAATAACCCGCCGAGACAGCTTCGCGAAACAGAAAGATAATGTTGCGGGGCGGTGCGAGAGCAGCGAAACCGTTAGAAGAGAAGACCAATCTGCAACAAAATATTGACAGTGGATATCGCAGCAGTTAAAGGGGAAGTGCAATGGCAAGCATAGCCGCGATGGAGTCGCTCGGAAATCTGCCGAGAATTCACATTTTTTGATGCGACACTCCCGCATGGCCTTGAGTCAGATTTTAGAGATTTGCGATGTGCCGTGTGGCAGTGCGGCTGCAGGGGGCCGTGGACAGGACGGAAAATAGCCGACTCCTTGAGGGCTTAAGGGCTTAGCAAAATATAAATTGATTTACCGCTTGCTCCTCCGTAATCCGTAGTCTGTACGGAGTACTTTATACGGAGTATACGATGTCGATCCGTGATATTGCTGATGGCAGCCATGAGTACCGAGTACGGAGTGCTTCGGAGAGGCGGTGGCTTTCAAGGCGCAAAAAATGGACAGAGCTCCACCATAATCACGCCGGGCGCAGCAAATGTTTCAGGATCCGAATATATCGGGCATTCACGTTACAGCTCGCGACTGTCAATGGCTGGACACTGACTACGGAGTACGGAGTGCTCAGGCTGCGTTTAAATGACGGCGGAGACGAGTATGCCAGCCAAAGAAAGAGACTGTCAATACTCTCCTCCGTATGAACACGCAAGACAGACTCGTTGCATACTCCGTAGGGCTACTAGTATGTCGGGATGGTGGTGAAACAGCAGCTATTTGTGCTTCACGAGCGGGCCGTGCCTTGCTTGGGCTTGGCCAACCCACCGTGATGAAGCAAGCGGATTCTTTGTTACACTGTGACGCCGAGCGGGAGGCGGTTTTGCTGAGTCCAGCTCTACATTCACTAAACCCTACCACCAGGCGCGCCGAATGAGCAGAATACTGCCTTTGTGATGATACGTCGGGCAGCCATGGGCCCCTGCCTGTACGCGCCGTACTTCCGTACTCCGTCCTCCGTAGTAAGACGCCAAACGCAGTCTGATCTAGCCAAGACACCTGTCACGATCTACGCAATATTACATGGGAGACACCACAGGCTAGACCAGATTGGACACATCGGCGCATGCTGGCCGGTAAGTTTTCAAATACACGGCCACTCGTGGTTTCGTCCAATACGGATGGTGCTCGGCTTCCGCCCGTCGGTATTTCCCCTGCGTGTTGACTTGTACGGTACGTGACCGTCGAGTGCATCATTGCTGCCACAAAGGCACTAACCGTGTCTGCGGCGTCACGGCGTTGCTGCGTTGCGGCCTTTGGCTTCATGCGGTCCAAGTGATGCACAATCTCGGTCAATTTTGCTTCGCCTCGATACGCCATGTACATCAGGAGGAGAATGCTGACGGCGGTTAGTCAAGTTGGTTCGTTGTGTCGCTGTCATGCTGTGAGGATGATCCGTGGACAAACTCGTCCCTCCTGCAACGTGTCATCCAAGTCAGTACCAATCCAAGTCAGTACCATTTACTGTCTGTAAGACCATTTGTTGCCCGTTCCAAAACATTGTCCATCCGTGTCGGTGCCAAACAGCACTCACTGCAGGTCGCTCTGCTCCAGATGCGCAATCCAGAAAGACGCGCCGGAGAGACCAAACGCCGTGCTTTTGAGAGATGGATTCGCGCAAGGTTATCGTGGGAGAGCTTAGAGACATTGTGTTCGCCTCCATATGAGTACGTGGCGCCAGAGGATCTCGTTACCGTGGATTGACACCGCGTTGGCACCAAATCAGGCTGCATGAAACGGTCGGGATCCAGGCCGCATGATGAAGACTGTGGGATGCGCTTCGGTTTAATGCCGCCGTGTCGTACCCCCTCGTGTTTCGTCCACACTGCCAACTCTTTGCAAGGACAACTCGTCTCTAATTTTTCTCTGCCAAGTGGCAAAACCGTGTACTCGTTTGACGACAGTCAGCACACCTAGGCACCGGGGGCTATCCCATCTGGTCTCCTCGGTAGTTACTACGGTTCTGGTGTTCTGTTGGCCAAAACGCGCACAACACGTCAATGAGAGCGGCGGCCATGGAAGGGCAACTCAGAAAACTCCGAGCAAATTCCGATTAGGTAGTTATGTTGAATTGATATCTGATAGGAATTTAATGTTATTGAGTCTTTTACGCAGGGTAGAGTAAATGGTCCAGCGGCTTCTAGACAGATTAGCCAGAGCAAACACCTCAATTGTATTACGCAACATGAGCACCGGGGCGCGCAAACCACTTACCAGAAGAGTGAAGACATGAGAGAAGAGTGATGATTGAGTTCAGACAAGCTACGAAGGCATACTCCCTCCGATACGTACGAAACAGCCAAGGTTAAATTCTTCGTGGGCCGCTGTTCATGTCTTCAGGCGTGCGACAGCCGCCACAAATCGACCTGGGTAACGCTTCCAACTCACATGTCCCCGCCCGGCCGCTCAAAATAAAATGGAGGAGATGCTTGCTGCGGGGATGCCCGCATGGAGGAGCTCTTAGCACCAGAAAGCTTTTATGCGATGGTAGCAAGTTATCGTCTAGTGTCTATTGGGCTTAACAGAG